>ML277373.1:529-19405 GCA_005239495.1 Nicotiana undulata
TTTATCGAGTCAGCGCACGAGTCGCAGGTATGATTCGCGAGCGTGTGGAGCTTTATGACCGAGTCAGTCCTTATGACCCACCCTTATGACTTCGGCCGATAGTCTTGTTCGTGTCGGTTATATATATTATATATACAAGCATTTGCATTGAGTTGGGATCGTACGATGGTGAGTTGAGAAACGGTACTGAGTACTGGAAAGTGAACAAACGAGATAATAAGATAAGACAATTCAGATAATGAGAAGGAAAACATGTGATACATATGATCAATTTACAAAGAAAGGTTATGTTTAAGATCAGTTACATGTTTGTTGATTACATGTCCTTATACTTGATGTATTTTCTCACATGATTTATTGCTCGGCATGTACCTTATTTTATTATGTACCGGACCTTAGTGAGTATATATTCTACCTCTCGTCATTACTCTTTACGAGTTTAGACGGGATACTCACTGAGTACATATTTGTTTATATGTACTCATGCTGCACTGTCTTTTCTTTTTCTGCACTTTATTGTGCAGGTCTTGAGGCTGGTCCGTCTGCTGATAGATATTGATTGCGGTGTCACTCCATACGGTGAGTTGTCTTCTTGGCGTCATCCTGACAGCACCTCTGGAGCCTTCTAGTTTTATTTTGCTCAGTCCTTTGTTCCAGACTGAGGCTTGTATATCTTGTATATGTATTTCAGTTGTTGTATCTATGTAACCGCCCGTTGACACTCTGACACTAGTCCTGGCACACACTTGTTGTAATTATGTTGGGTTTCGGGGTTGTACATATTTGGCCTAGCTGTGGTTCAGCTTGTATCTACGGCCTCACCTCATATCGCTGCTACATTACACATTTTATTTGTTATAAATTGTAAATAACTGGAATATCGAGTTCTGGGATAGTAATTCCTGGGGATTTATATATTGGCTTGCCTAACCTCGCCTTTAGGTGCCATCACGACCTGAACCAGGTTTTGGGTCATGACAGCAGGGACCATTCAAGAATCAAGTGATCGATGAAGAGGTACAGAAACTCTTGAAAATCGGTTCAATACGCGAGGGGGACTTATTGTTACAAAGTCATGACTTTTGGCCTGAAAAATACTGGAGTCACGTATCAAAGGCTAGTGACCAAGATGTTCCAGGAACATCTGGGGAAAACAATGGAGGTGTACATTTATGACATGTTGGTGAAATCAACACACGCAGAAGAACACTTCCAGCATCTTTTAATTACTTTTGAAATCCTCCGCAGGTATAACATGAAGTTAAATCTAGAAAAATGTGTCTTTGGCGTCGAATGAAGTAAATATTTAGGTTTTCTCGTATCAAATAGAGGCATTGAAGTAAATCCTGCTCAAATTAAAGTTATTGAAGAAATACCTGATATACTTACGAGCAAAAAAGAAGTTCAGAGATTAACAGGTAGGATTACAACCTTAGGAAGATTCATCTCCAGGTCTTCAGAGAAGAATTTTAAATTCTTCTCAGTTCTAAAAAACAGAATCAGTTCGAATGGACTGAAGAATGCCAACAGGCTCTCAAAGATCTGAAGGCCTATCTATCAAATCCCCCACTGCTGTCTAAACCAAAGGAGGGGGAGAGGCTATATGTCTATCTTGTTGTTGCAGAAATTGTCGTAAGTGCAGTATTGGTAAGAGAGGACAAAGGTAAACAATCTCATATATATTACGTGAGTAAATCTTTATTAGATGCTGAAACTAGATATCCCCATCTAGAAAAAATAGCCTTGGCTCTAATCATGGCAGCTAGGAAGCTAAGACCATACTTTCAGTGTCACCCAATTACTGTCGTAACTTCATATCCACTGACAAATATTTTACATAAAAAAGAATTATTAGGGAGATTAGCTAAATGGGCAATAGAATTAAGCAAACATGACATAATCTATCAGCCTAGGGCTGCAATAAAGTCTCAGATTTTAGCTAATTTTGTCGTTGATTTCAATACTAACATAATCCTTGAAGTGAAAAAAGAACTGCAAATCTTCAACGGGGCTAATCCAGGAATATGGACCCTATTCACTGGCGGCTCTTCTAATGTAAAAGGACTCAGTTTGGGAATTGTTTTAATATCACCTACGGGTGAAAAGATATGACAAGCTATTAAATGTTATCCCATAACCAACAATGAAGAAGAGTACAAAGCTGTCATTGTAGGACTTGAATTATCACGAGAACTCTCAATCGAGCAGATCGTGATCAAGAGTGACTCTCAACTAGTGGTAAACCAGATGCAGGGGACTTATACTGCTAGAGAGGCTCAAATGAAGATAAAAAAGAAGCTCAAGCAGTTCGCCAAAAAGCATCACGGTACTGCCTAGTTCGTGATACTCTATACCGCAAAATGTTTGGAGGTCCCCTAGCAAGGTGCCTTGGACCCAATCAAATAGAGTACGTAATGAAAGAAGTACACGAAGGACACTGTGGAAATCACCCAGGAGCAAGGTCTTTAGTCAAAACCCTGATCAGAGTAGGGTACTATTGGACTAAAATAGAAGAAGACGCTGAGAATTTAGTAGCTAAATGTGATAAATGTCAACGATATGCTAACAATATGCATCGACCAACGGAATTACTCCACCCAATTGTGTCACCTTGGCCCTTCATGAAATGGGGAACAGATATAGTAAGACCTCTTCCCCCAGCCAAAGGAAAGGTACAATTTTTACTTGTATTAACAGATTATTTCTCAAAATGGGTGGAGGCAGATGCTTTTAAACAGGTGCGGGAAAAAGAAGTGAACAGCTTCATATGGCGAAACATCATATGCCGTTTTGGTGTACCAAAGGAAATCGTATGTGACAATGGCCCACAATTCATAGGCTCACAAATCACAGAATTCTTCCAAAGCTGGCGAATCAAACGAATCACTTCTTCACCATATCACCACTTGGCTAATGTACAAGCCGAGTCAACAAACAAAGTCATTGTCAACAATTTGAAGAACTGGTTGGAAAAAGCTAAGGGAAATTGGACTGAAGAGCTACCGGCAGTATTATGGGCTTACAGAACTACTGCAAAAACAGCCACGGGAGAAACCCCCTTCGCGCTTGTTTATGGTTCAGAAGCTTTAATACCGGTGGAAATTGGCGAACCAAGCACGAGATTTACAATAGCAACAGAAGAAACAAACAACGATGAGTTGAGAACAACTCTGGATTTACTCGAGCAAAAGAGAGAAGCTGCATTAATACGGATGGCAGCTCAAAAACAAATTATAGAACGATATTACAACAGAAAAGCTCAACTCAGATATTTCAAAATTGGGGACTTCGTCCTTAAAAAAGTCTTCCAATCAACAAAGGAAACTGGGGTAGGAAAACTAAATCAAAATTGGGAAGGACCCTACAAAGTCTGTGGCATTGCTGGAAAAGGCGCTTATGAGCTGGAAACCATGGATGGCAGAATTTTATCAACAAGTTGGAATGCTGTTCATTTGAAGAAGTATTACTTCTAAGGAAAAGGAATACCCACGGTCAGGTATCATTACGTTCGATTTCATTTTAGTACATTCAAAATTATACTAACTATTTTAGATGATAGGCAAAAAGTTAACCCATCACCAGATGATGATATTAGACCTGCATAGACACAATGAAGTAACCGAATTCCCGGTCTAGGGTTACAACTTTCTGATGGACGTTTTAAAGAGTTAAACAGTCATCATCTAAACTATATACCTTCGAATCCCGTATATTTTTCCTTTTCAGGAAAAGGACCACAAGAAAGGAATAGTCAAGTGCTCAAGATTTCATTCTTCAAAGCTCAAGCACTTGGGGGACTATACAGTATGGAAGTCAAAGAAGAAGCAAAGAAAACTATCAAAAAAATCAAAGCTCAAGCCTGAAGATCAATTTTTCCCAACAAGTCAAGCGTGATGAGCTAAATCAAAGAGCCAAAGACAAAAATACAAAGCCTGATTCAGAAACCTACAAAAAATATATTCGTAAATGTAAACGAATATTTAGGTTAAATGCATAATGGTAGTTACGGGTAAATATTCATACCCTTGTATTTATTCAAAAACTGTTGTAAACGAAAACAATTACGTGTAAAAATGCATATGCTTGTATTTATTCAAAAACTGTTGTAAAAGAAAACAGTTATGGGTAAAAATTCATACCCTCGTATCTATACAAAATCTGTTGTAAGAAAAACAATTACGAAAGAGTTATAGACGATACTCAAACGCATGTAAAATGTTATGAAAGTTCGAATAATACAAAGACTTTCTTCAAAAGCATTATTCAGAAAAACATGTGAATTCCTATCTCTCTTTCGTATGTTTACACCATTATGAAGTTGAGACGTCTTCTTTATTAAGTGTCGATCATAAAAGGGCCCTCTTGTATAAATCGTTCTTATTTAAAAAAGGCACGAAATATCAAAGCATTTTTCAATGCAAAGTTAAAAACTAAGGGGTAAAACAAAAACCGTAACGAAAAGCATGCAAAGACTTAAGAGTAAAACAAAAACTCGAGAAATCATAAGTTATGCTAATATTAATATTAATATAATGGCAAAAAACTAAGTATTAACTTAGTTTAAAGCCAAATTTGTTTATACAGAGGTTGCCCCTAAGTTGTCAGTTGGGGACTTACAAGAACCAAAATTTACCCCCAAATGGGACCGAGGGTAACCACCAATTGTTCCAAAGAAAAAGAAAAAAAAAGACAGGGTTCAATAAACTCTTTCACTAGATGGGGGGATTATCTTCGTTGGCAGGAGGAGCGGCTTGAGATGGAAAGGCTTGAGCAGTAGATTCATCAGGGACCTCAACTTCAGGTGACGAGAAATTTTGACTATGTCGAGACTTTTCAATCGTCTATTTGGTCTTGGCAGTTTCAACTTCCAAGACAAAATTCTCTTGTCCCATTTTCGTCAATGTGTCAAGTCGGGCATTCAAATAAGACCAACTAACATCAACAATTGCTTTGTCCTCAAGAGCCTCGTAGTCTTTCTCCTATTGTTCAATATCAGATCTTAGCTCATCTCTCATCCACGACAGCATCATGAGAAGCCTGCAAAGAGGCAAAGGATCTTTCCAGAAATTGAATTTTGTCTGAAGATTCACGGAGGTCTTCTTGGGTCTAAGTAAGCGATTGCACAAGTTCACCTGCGTAAGGCTCCTTTTGATCCAACAAAGCCTTCAGACTCCTTATCTCTTCAGTAGCATGGGAAAGCTACTCCGCAAAGGAAGACTCTAAGATGCTTTTATCCTTACCTGCCTGATTTGATGATGCCTTCTCTATGGCTAGTTCCGCTGCAATAACTTTGATTTGCTGCTCCAAGGTACATTTCTCCTCCTCCATTGCCTCCATATCAAGATGCAAACTCTCAAACTGCTCCTTCCAATTGTTAACCTCGATATGATAGTCATTTGCTAATTGCTCCATTTGAACGACTCTTTTCATTAATTATGTGCCAATAAGATTTATCTACATAATAGGATAAGTTAGATACATTAAAGTATATGAAAAGAAGGAGGAATGGTTTAAAGTCTACCTTTAGGGATGAGTGCATAATCTCGTTCATCCAAGTTAAAGAGCTGTGACTTTCCAGCTTAGACTTCTCCGCCGGGCCTATCAGGGGTTTTAACCATACATCCGCTTGGCCCGATTTCTTCAAGAGGCTGCCTCCCGCAGGAACCTCTATCATTACTTGCTTCATCACCCCCTACTGTAAGACCCTACTTTGATAATAAAAGGCACAAAAGTAGGGATGGATGAAGGATCCACGAATGGAATAGGCTGGGGAGCAGAAACATCAACGGGAGCAGTAAACAAAAGTTCCGCAGGAGCAGACGGAGGGAAAATAGCAAGAGGCGCTTCTTCTGAAACTGTACCAAAGCCTTGCTGGAACAGTTGATCAATTGATTCATTAACAAGAGAGGGAGTTGCATCTTCAGGAGCAGAAAACTCTGATTCAGGTACAGGAGGATCAATGACGGGAACAGACTCATCGTCAGATACGAACCTCCTCCTTCGCGACCTATGAATCAGAGAACCCTCCTCTTGTTCTTCTTCATCCTCCAAGGTCTGGGACCCACTTGCCTCCCTTTTTGATGAAGAGGATCTAACAATGATTTCCTGGGCCTTAGTTAGGGAAAGTTTTGAAGGGGACACAACAACAACAAAAATTCCACGAGCAGGAAACCCTAACAAATGAAAGGGATCAAAAAATCTCAAAGGGAGGAAGAAAGGAAGTAAAAAAAAAACCCTTACCATGGGTTTTCACCTTCCAACCAAACCTCGAAGAGAGGTACTTCCAAGAACGTTCTTCTAAATTAGCGATCAACAAAAGTTTCTCTACCCAATCACGGAAACCGGAGACATTCTCGATGGTTCCCATGGTTGCTGCAAAAGAAAAGAAACAATCACGGTACTGATAATTATCAAAAATAAAGAAGGAAAGTGAGCAAAACTGTACTCACGTGCAAAGTTCCACTTCTCAGGGAAGGGAAGATTTTCTTCACCTACTAAACCTGCAGTAGGGACAACAACATACCGAACATACCATCCTCTATCCTTGTCATCATCTGGTATAACTAAAACTCTTTTACTCCTAGCTATGAGAGTAAAAACTCCTTGGCAGAACATCATCGGAGTATAGAAGTGAATAAGATGATGGAAAGAAAATGGAACGGAAACTAAGTTGGCCAAATACCTAAGGCATGCAACTGCCCTCCAAACGAGAGGACCGATCTATCCCAAACAAACATTGAAGAACCGACAGAATTCTATGATGACAGGGTCAATGGGAGTCTTAAATACTGAAGTGAAGGGATACGTGTATACAAAAGAATACCCAGTTCTATAAGAGGTTATTCTTTGATTGTCATTAGGAACCACAATTGGAAAATCAGATTTCCAACAACAATCTCTGCGTACGAGTGACACTAAACCCTCTGTTATTTGGGTAGGATAAAGGTCAACACTATCATATGATGACATGGAAGAAAGTTGTTTACTAATGGACTCACTATCCTTTATAAAAGAAAACTCGGGGGTGGGGGGGGGGGACAATCTCATCGACTCTCGGTTCATGAAGTGGTTCATTATGTTCCCTACTCTTCGAAGAAGATCTGGAAGCCCTAGCCCTCGAAGAAGACGAAGGAATATTAGACCTAGAACATGGTGGAGGAGTAATATGAGAAGAAGAACCTCTGGAAGGTGTAGAACTTAAACTCCTAAGTCTACCACCTCTCCTACTCCAGATTGGAGCAGAATAAGGAGTTAGTTCATCAACAATGATGACCGTTTTGGGTTGCTGGCTTGAGGAAGACATGTTTACAAGAAAGAAGAATTTACAAACAATGAAAGAGAGTTAGAAGTTTTTCGTGAAAGCAAAGGAAAGAAAAGGGGTATTTATACTCAGAGGAGACCGCCAAAAAATGGAAAAAACAGTGATGTGAAAGTCATAATTGAAACTGTCACTTCGTGACTGATGTAGCCGCAAAAAGCCCTAAAAGGCGCTGAATAATTGCAGAACTAATCCGAGAATGCCACGTGACACGAGCATTAAATGGAAGCGACGGGCGACGTATACATTCAGAGACAGATGCGATGGTACGAGTGAAGTGGCGGCAAAATATTCCCGCCATAAATGAGTAGCCACTTACCAAATATTTAATTGATAAATAAATGGTAAGTGGGGGGACTATCTGTATTGGTAAAAATAGGCTTCACACGTGTACTAATTCTAATGACAAGGCAATCCATGTCAAGCAATAGAAACATGACAACTTGACATAAATTTACAAAGAGGTATGAGACAAAGAGGAACAGAACAGAAGACCTACGAGACAATTAGATATGGGAGCCTCAATCTAATTGAAGAGTTGAAGAGATACAGTCAGAATGAACCAAGGCAGAATAAAGGGCGGATTCAAAGATCTTCAGTCAATGAGCCAAACGTTACATAATCTTCATGCAACAATTACGATTATCTACTGTAGTGTTACATTAGTAATATTATTAGTCATTAATGCCCAATCATTAATAAGAGTATGCGTTATATTATGAAATTCCCTATAAAAGAGAGTAAAAAAATACTTGTATGGACACGTCCGAACCGCTACTGAAATACAATTACTTTTATGCATTCTTATTGCTTTCTTATTGCAAATCTAATTATTATTATTAGTCAATTTTCTTGGTTATTAGAAGCCCGTGTACTTCTTAAAATAGCTTTGGTAGAGAATCTAATTCTTTGGTTAAACATTATATATGGCTAAAACTCCCTATAGAAATTGAACTCCCATGGTGTCCATACAATTGGTGTAAGTTTCAACCTTGATTGATATAGAAAATGATATTCCAAACGTGCTTGTATTGTAAGAGTTTATGTGCAATATGTATTTGAATGCTCCCATTATGCTATCTTGTCACTTGATGATGTATTGAAGATTCATAATTTCTCCCGTGTGTACTTAATATCTTGAATTGAAATGCTTGTTTGACGAAATTGATAATGATGTGAATTATGGGGAAAGAACTTGAATTATGAAATGCAGCCAAGTGATGAGTGTGATATAACAATTGTGGCCACTAGTGCCGAAGAAATTGAAATATGTGTGGGAAATATGGAATGAGATGATTGATGGAAAATGGAAATGTCTTGAGTGAGACGGCCTAGCCGATCGGGCCTTAATCGGATGCCATGTCGCACACATGGTGGTATTGTGCTGGAAATTGAACCGGAATTAAAACGAGAATTGAGATTGTGGAAAAATGTCTCTAAGGAGATGACCTAGCCGATCGAGTCGTGATTAGACTCCATATAAGAGTACAGTGGTATTGTGAATAATGAGGTATCAATATTAATAATGGCCCAATTTAAAGTTATAGCAGTTTCACTTGAAAGCTTATGTGATCCCTTATTTGATGATGTTGGGGTGTATTAGGTTTTAATTGATTTCTTGATTATTTCTTCTGGTATTATTGATCTTTCTAATGAGATGGTGTTTAGTTATGCATACTAGTACTATTCGACAGTACTAACGTCCCTTTTGCCAGGGGCGCTACATCTTTGAATGGATGTAAGTGGTCCCATATCAGACAGTGGTGATCGCGGATAGTGGTGCATCCTCCTCTCAGCAGTCTTGGTGAGCCCCATTTCTTCCAGGGGTCATGTAGTTCTTCTTTTGTTAAAATTTACCATATTTTGAGGTATAGCCGGGGCCTTGTTGCCGGCATTATCATAATTGTCTTTTGTATCTTTAGAGGCTCCGTAGACGTTTGTGTGGGTTGTGTATGTGCAGTGGATGTGTTACTGGATTATGTTGTATTTTAAACTCTTGTCCCACTAAATTTTAAACTGTATGTAATTTTGGGAACTTAACTATGGTGTAATGAATATAATGTAAAATGAACTAGCAATATTTATATATACGATCTCTCCCCTGTTTAACTAATGGGAACACGTCCCCTTTTGGATCATGAGCGAGTCGGGTAGGAAAGGTATAATAGGCTTGCTCGACCGGGTTCACTCGGTTGAGCGCCGGTTGCGCTCCCCGAGGTTGGGGCGTGACAATATTTTTGAAGGCCTTGCAGATATTACTAATTTAGAAGCTGGAGACTTCTTTAAGCATCATAACCGAAGACTTATTATTGGGAAAAATTACGAGAATAAACGTATTTTTTATGAAGTTCATATTTTGAATTAAACTTTTTATGTTTCCAGTATTTACTTTCCTAAATATAGTATCTTTTGTTCTTAAATTTTTTAATATTACTTATGATGTATTTCTTTTTTCTTTATGAAGAATGTAAAAATTTCTAGTCTTCAGTTGGCCATATGAATAATAAAGAAGAAATGTGTCTTCTGGATAGTGCTATGACGCACACCATATTAAAAGATAATAGATATTTCTCTTATTTAATTATGAAAGAAGCTAATATCATAACAATATCTGGTAGTACAAAATTAATTGAGGGCTATGGAGTGACTGTATTACTACCCAGAGGAACTATATTGGTTGTTAATGATGCATTATATTGTAGTAGGTCTCAAAGAAACTTGTTGAGTTTCAAAGTGTAACGACCCGGTCGGTCGTTTTGAGAGTTAGCGCCCCGATCCCCTAATAACTGCTTCTCCAATGTCTATTCATGCTATTATAACTTATCGGAATGTTGAGTGGTGAAATTCGGACTGATTTTGGACACATAGTCCTTAAATGTGGATTTTAGCTTTAGAAATCAGGCTGTAGCTAGAACCGTGTGAACGGATCCGGAATGGAATTGTCGACTCCATTAGCTCCGTTGGGTGATTTCAGGGTTAGGATCATATTCGGAATGTGTTCTCGAGGTCGGTTGTAGATTTGGGCTTGAATTGGCGAAAGTTAGAATTTCGGCGATTTCGGCTGATAGGTGAAATTTTGATATCGGGCTCTGGAATTCCGAGAGTGACAGCAGGTCCGTAATATCATTTATGACCTATGTGCAAAATTTGAGGTCATTCGGATGAGTTTTGACGTGATTCGGCATCGAATGTGAATTTTAGAAATTTCATAAGCTCTTAGGCTTGAATCTATGCAAATTTGATGATTTTGATGTTATGAGACGTATTTTTAAGGCTCAACTGAGTTTGAATGAATTATTAGAGTTGGTTGGTAGGTTTGGTTGAGGTCCCGGGGGCCTCGGATGTGTTTCGGGTGCTCAAACGGACATTTTTGCCTTAAACACTTATGTTGTTTTCTGGTTTTTTAAAGCATCAGATAATCCTTCAGTGCGATCGCGTGTATTGGGCCGCGATCGCGTAGAGTAAGTTTGGGCCCAACTATTTTGTTCACTGCGATCGCAATGAGGGGATCGCGACCGCATAAGGTTATTTGGGCTGGGCAGGGGGAGTTAGTACTGTGCGTTCGCGGGGGGGCCTCATGTGCGAACGCGTAGGGTCAGGCCCAGGGTTAATCGCGAACGCAACGACCTGTATGCGATCACACAATGCCTCATTAAACGCGAGTGTGGCTTACCCAATGCGATCGCAACCCCTTGATCGTGGTCGCACTTCACAAATTCGGCCTGGGCAGAATATTAGAACCCAATTCGAGGGTTTAGGCCATTTTTCACATTTTTGAATTTTGGAGCTTGGGAAGGGCGATTGTTGAAGACTTTTGCACCTGGGCAACTTGGGTAAGTGATTTCTACCCAACTTAGATCAATTTCCATGATTCTTAACTTAATTTTAGTCCTTAGAATTCGAATTTGGGTGGAAAATTTGGGGAAAATTTAATAAACTTCGTAGACCAAATTATTGAGTTTTGATTGGATTTTTGACCTCTGATTTGTGAGATTCTTATATGTTTAGACTCGTGAGTGAATAGGTGTCCGAAAAATATATTTTTTACCCGATTCCAAGACGTAGACCCGGGGGACTTTTGGGGAGAATTTCCTAATTTCGCGCATTAGCTCGAATTAATTAGCTACTTTGATTCCTTAAAGTGTTATTTACATTATGCAATCGAATTTATTAGATTTGGGCCACCCGGAGTTGAATACACGTGGCAAGAGCGTGATTTTGGGTTGAGTAGCGCAGTCGAGGTAAGTGACTTGCCTAACTCTGTGTTGGGGACTTCCCCTTAGGTGGTTTTTGATATTGTTTTGTTATATGAGTGCCGTGTACAAGAGGTGACGAGTGCGTACACGGGCTATTGTTGCTAAAACTCCACTTTCTCCTTTCATGACATAAATCATTTACCCCTATTTCATTGTTTCCTATACTAAATGCGTAGTGTAGCTTAGGAATGAGCATGTCTACCTGTCTTACTTGTGTTACTCCTAATTGTCAATATGTGTACCATGTTTAGGTAGTTTTATCCGTATATTGTCCTGATTTCTTTCTGAACTGTTCAATTACACTGTGTACTGTAAGCATTGCATTGCATATTTAAATTGGGACTACGAACGAGATTCCGGAAGCTTTCCCCTGTACTGCATTGCATATTTAAATTGGGACTACATACGAGATTCCGTGAGCTTTCCCCTTGTACTGCATCGCATATTTAAATTGGAACTACGGACTAGACTCCGGTAGCTTTCCCCTTGTACTGCATTGCATATTTATTAATGAGATATATGTTGTGCTGAGCCGAGGGCTCTCTTTACTATTCTTTACAATTTACCGTTTTTACTGTTTTGCTTTAACTCATTACCTATCTCTGCGTAGATTTTCAACTATTTTTACTACAAATATCTGGTAGAGCCTTAACCTGACCTCGTCACTACCTGACTGGGGTTAGGCTTGGTACTTACTGGGTACCAATTGTGGTGTACTCATGTCCTTTCCTGCGCATGTTTTCCATGTGCAGATCCAGGTACCAGTGCACAGTACTTCGGCTAGGAGTGTTTCAGCAACTGTCGGGATACCGCGAGGTAATTCTGCCGCGTTCGCAGAATCCCACGAGTCCCCCTCTACTCTAGTATAGACTTAGAAGACTTATATACATTTTTCCTTATTCAGTTGTATAAATCTACAATAGTACAGAGTTTGTGATTATGGTGACGTTGCGGGTTCTGAGAAGTGAAAAGTGTAAATGCCGAGCGGCTGAGTTATATATTTTATCTTCTTTCTTTTCTATTATATTGTTATATTGCTTTACTTTTCGCATGTTTAGGCTAACCTAGTCGTAGAGACTAGGTGCCGTCACGGGCCCGTTCGGAGGGTTATTCGGGTCGTGACACAAAGATATTCGCCAAAATGGCTATCATATTGAGACCACCAATGAAGAAAATATTGAATACCTTTATATTACTACAATAAAAGCGAAAAAGAAGTATGTGCTTGAAAAGCTTCCCGCATTTTCTTCCGGATTATACTAAACTAATATTAGTGTAGTCGAATCACATGCCATAGTAAACAAGGAGTTTACTAATGATTTTATTATTTGGCATGACCGGCTGGGTCATACCGGTTATAATATGATGTACAAAATAATTGAGAATTCACATGGTCATTCAATGAAGAATCAGAAGATTCTTCAAACTAAAGAACTCTCATCTGCTGCATGTTCTCAAGGCAAACTGATTGTTAGACCATCAGTAATTAAGATTGGAGTTGAATCTCCTGCATTTTTTCAATGTATACACGGTGATATATGAGGGCCAATACCCCTCTATGTGGACCATTCAGATATTATATGGTTTTGATAGATGCATCTACAAGATGGTCACAATTGTGCTTGTTATCAACCCGCAATTTGGTTTTTGCGAGGTTACTAGATCAATTAATAAGATTAAGAGCACAGTTTCCAAATTATGCAATTAAGACACCCCATCTTGATAATGCTGGTGAATTCTCGTCCCAGGCCTTTGATGATTATTGCATATCAACTGGGATAACAATTGAGCATCTAGTTGATCATGTTAATACTCAAAATGATCTAGCGAAATCATTGATCAAATGACTCTAATTAATTGCTAGACTATTGCTTATGAGAACAAAATTTCCCATTTCGGCATGGGACCATGCTATTTTGCATGCAGCACCTCTTGTGCGGATCATACTCACAATTTATCCTAAAGTCTCCCCAATACAATTGGCTTTTGGTCAGGAGCCAAATCTTTCCCATCTTAGAATATTTGGATGTGCCGTATATGTTCAAATTTATCCACAACAACTCACAAATATGGAACCTCAAAGAAGCTTTCAGATATATGTTGGGTATGAATGTCCCTCTATTATAAAATATTTGGAACCTATGACTGGAGATTTACTTACAACAAGATTTGTTGATTGTCATTTTGATGAATCGGTATACTCAATATTAGGGGGAGAATATAAGCAACTGCAAAAGGAGATAGATTGAAATGCATTATCACTATCTCATTTAGATCCTCAAACAAATCAATGTGAACACGATGTTCAAAAGATAATTTATTTGCAAAATATTGCAAAGCAACTGCCTGATGCATTCACTAACCTACTAAGGGTGACTAAGTCACATATTCTAGCGGATGTCCCGGTTGGACAATCTATAAATGCAAATGAGTCTAAGCCACGCTTGAAATTGGTTCCAAAGATAAGATCCTCGAAAGTGAAAAGGAGAAAATGATCTATGAGATCATAATACGGAGGCAATTGCTCAAAAAGAGCCTAGTGACATAACAAATGATAAGACCTCAGAGGAGGTTCAGGTACCTGAATATAAGAATGAAGAGATCTCAATAAGTTATGTCTCTACGAAAAAAATATGGAACCGAAATAATATATTGTCGACAAAATTTTTTCTTATAATGTTGCTATTGAAATAATGTAACAAGATGAGGATCTTGAACCAAGATCTGTCGATGAATGTAGACAGAGAAAATGATTGGACAAAATGGAAAGACGCTATCCAGGAAGAAATAGCGTCACTTGAAAAATGTGAAGTATTCAGACGTATAGCTCGAACACCTGAAAGAATAAAGCCGGTGGGATACAAATGAGTTTTTGTGCGAAAACAAAATGATAAAAATATAGTCGTTAGATATAAAGCACGACTTGTGGCACAAGGATTTTCGCAAAGACCTGACATTGATTATATGGAGACATATTCTCCTGTGGTGGATGCAATAACTTTCAGGTATCTTATTAATTTGGCGGTCCATGAAAAACTTTATATGCATCTAAATGGATGTTGTCACGGCCTATTTGTATGGCACATTAGACAACAACATTTATATGAAATCCCTGAAGGGCTTAAAGTTCCTGAAACTAATAAAAAATTTCGGGAAACTTGTTCAATAAAGCTTCAAAACTCCTTATACGGATTAAAACAATCATGGCTAATATGGTATAATTGTCTGAGTGAGAATTTTCTTAAAGAAGGGTATAAGAATGATCCACTTTGTCCTTGTGTATTTATAAGAAGGTCTGGATATGAATTTATTATAATCTTTGTGTATGTTGATGATCTAAATATCATAGGAACTTCCGGGGAACTTCCAAAAGCAGTAGACTGTTTGAAGAAAGAGTTTGAAATGTAAGATCTTGGAAAGACAAAATTGTGTCTTGGTCTACAAATTGAGCATATGAAATATGGAATTATTGTCCATCAATCAACTTATACCGAAAAGATCCTAAAGCTTTTTTATATGGATAAAGCGCATCCATTGAGTGCCCCGATGGTTGTGAGATCACTTGATATAAATAAAGATCCATTCCGACCTCATGAAAATGATGGAGAACTTCTTGATGATGAAACTCCATGTCTTAGTGTAATTGGGGCACTAATATATTTTGCAAATAATACTCGACCAGATATAACTTTTACAGTAAGTTTATTAGCAAGATTTAGTTCTTTTCCAACGACAAGACACTGGAATGAGGTTAATCATATTTTTAGATACCTCCGAGGGACTATTAATATGTGATTATTTTATTCTTATGAATCCGATTCACAAATGATTGGTTATGCATGTGCATGTTATTTGTCTGAACCACATAAAGCCCGATCTCAAACAGGCTATCTATTTACTTGTGGTGGTACAACTATTTTATGGCGTTCAACAAAACAAAATTTGGGTGCCACATCTTCTAATCATGCAGAGATAATATCTATTCATAAAGCTAGTCGAGAATGTGTATGGTTGAGATCAATGACTCAATACATTCAACAAATGTGTGGTCTTTCTTTAAAAATGAAGATTCCAACGATATTGTATGAAGATAATGTTGTTTGCATAGCTCAACTAAAAGGAGGATATATCAAAAGAGACAAAATAAAACACATCTCACCCAAGTTATTTTTCACGCATGATCTTCAACAAAATGGCGAGATAGATGTTCAACAAATCCGTTCAGGTGATAATCTGGCAGATTTATTCACTAACGCATTACTAGCATCAACATTTGAGAAGCTGAGACATTAGACTGGAATGCTTCGTCTCCGAGATATCAAATAAAGTTTTCATCCGGGGGAGTATAGTACGCGTTGTACTCTTTTTCCCTTAACCAAGGTCTTGTATCAAGCGGGTTTTCCTGGTAAGATTTATAATGAGGCAACACTCATTGCGTATTACAAGATGTGTGTACTCTTTTTCTTTTACTGTACTTTTTCCCGCTGGGTTTTTCTAGTAAGGTTTTAACGAGACACATTATCTTTTAGATAGACATCCAAGGGGGAGTGTTATGAATATGTTAAAGTGGATGTCCAATGAATACTCCTAGACATCCCTATTCCATGAACCATTTGAGTTCATGTACTTAGTTAGATCATCACTTAATAGTTGTAACCTTTGGGTGTATTTTTTGTAATCTTTCATGTATCTTATATCCTATAAATAGGGTATTCTTTATCCTATAAAGTACACGTAAGAAACACATTTGAATAAGATACCTTCTACATTCTCCTCCTATACGTTTTGTCTCTATTACTATATTGTTCTATTTTACTCTCATTTTCTTAATAGAAAAAGAATTTGTAAAAATTGAAAATTTTGTGAGTAGAAATCACCACTTAATTTCAGATCCATCCTCTAATAAGTATCTTAATATTTCACTGGAACATTGAATATTGTAAAATTCAATTTACAACTATTCATGGCCAGAGAGAAATTGAAATTCAGTATTTGCTAATAGTGAAATTGTTTTCTTGCCCGAAAGCGTCTTTACTTTCTCTGCTAGTCCAAATTATCCACTTACATATTGTTGGATAGTTGGTTGGAACGTCAAAGTTTTAGTTTATTTTATCAACTTAGATGCGAGTAGCGGTGTGCGTCGGCCGACACGGTATTTAAATATTTCGATTCGATATTTTTGATATTTTGTTTCGTAAAATGCTATACTAATACCGTACCTAATTAAATACGGTATGATTTAGTTTTTCTCTTTTCGGTTCGGTAACTTCGGTTCGGTAACTTCGGTTTATTCGGTTTGAATACTAACTAGTGCATAGAGTCATAGACGATAATATTATTAATTAAAGTACTCAAAAGTACAAAACCAAAAACGTTTGTTGACAAAAGTATTGTCCAAAACTAGCAAATACCAATCTAGAGAGAGAAAACTTAGAGAAATATCTTGTTACTTGCTTAGAGTTAATTGATTAACTTAGAGAATAAAGGAAAGCAAAATTTTAGATTTCTTATATTTATGTTATAATTAATAAAATGTGTATTCTGAAATATAATATATATTTCGATACAGTATCGGTATTTCAGTATCTCATTTCAAAATACCAAATAACATATCCAATATCATTTAAAAAAAACTTAAACCAAATACCAAAATATCGAATATCGAATACCAATATTTTCGATTTCAGTACGGTAATTTAGTATTTACCAAATTGCACCGCCCTAGATGTAGGGGCTTGTATCTAGTATTGCAATCTCTGTTTTAAAAGGCAGAATTGGGACTCACCGGGGGCTCGCCCTAGGGCGGAGCACTCGTAAATCGCCCTTGGGCTTATGTGAGGGGCTTAGTTCCGTGAGACTTACGCCTCGGCCATCGGGGCTTTTGCCCAAACACGCGCAACGCCCAGTGTATTGGGCTCGCCTAATAGAACTTTATGAAATTGTATGTAACTAACCTTGTAAATCCGGGTCAATTGGTTTTTTGGCTCTTTACAAACTTATTTTTAGTTTTATGACCCTACCTATTATTTTACACACGGGAGATTTACTTTTATACGTAAGAGATCTGTCTTTTACACATAAGAGATCTAAAAGGTCATTTTCTTAAATTCAAAATTATAAAAGGCCATGATGTACAAATAACCTGTAAATCCTCAGTTTTTCTTAATAAATCATTGACTATTCAAAATTACTTATTTTTAATCATAAATCATTAAGTTGAGAGTATTTTATGCCATAGTTAAAATAAAAATTATTACATGTTATCCACTAAGACTGCTATGATATTTTAAATAAATCTTTCATTTAAAAATTATTTACTTATTAACTTTTGTTATGTCTTTATTATAATAGTCCATAATTTTTTTATTATTATTTTTCTAATTTTTTTTCTTCAAGTTTACGAGATACAACACTTATTAATTTAATAGCTCAGTATTAGCTAGTAACTATTTTGTAACGATCCGGTCTGTCGATACGTAAAACCTGCATTATAATTGCTGTTATTGACTTATCATAGACCGATTTTTCTATTATTGATGTGTTAGAGTTGATAAGCTTGAAATCGGAATGGTTAAATGAGAATTCAGTCACTTAGTCTTTAAAAATAGCCTTAAAATGGGAAAGTCAACTGAGAGTTGACTTATTGGTAAACGACCATAAAATGCGGATTTTACGGCTCGAATAGCTTTGTTAGGTGATTTGGGACTTAGGAGTGTGTTCAGAATAATTCTTTGATGTCCGGTGTAGAATTAGGCTTGAATTGGCGAAAGTTAGTTTTTGGTGATTTCCGGTCGGAAGTGGAAAATAAGCTATCGAAGTCGGAATGGAATTCCGACAGTTGGAACAGGTTCGTAATATCATTTTGGATGTGTCTGCGAAATTTCAGGTCAATCGGAGTTGTTTTGGATAGTTTCGGCATCTTTGGTGGATTTTAAAATTTTCAAAGTTCTTAGGCTTGAATCCGATGTAAATTTGGTGTTTTGATGTTAGTTTTGGTGTTTATGTGATGTGTTGGTATAGTTGGTTGGGGTCCCAAGGAGCTCGGGTGAGTTTTGGATAGGTTTGGGCTGCGTTGTGCTCGTTTTTCTTATGCTTCAGCGTCGTTTCTTCAAGCATAAATGATATCATATTGAACAAATGAGCTCCGATTACTGGTTTGAAAGAAGAATTAGATCCGTATCGTAATTACGGACCCGTAGCAACAAGAATCGTCGAATTTGGACGTATGAGGATTTTATAGTCATTTTACCAAGGTTGCCCAGATCTTTATGGTTAATGACGAAATTGCTCCTGACGGCGTAT
>ML277376.1:0-29739 GCA_005239495.1 Nicotiana undulata
GCCTTATATGCTTTTCTCGTAATGCCTGATATGTTTTTCTTGTAATGCTTTATATGATTTATTCTGATGCCATATGTACTATGAAATTATGTTTTGCATAGTGTTATTTCTCTAAGGCTTTATGGAAAAATTGTTGAATGGCAAGGAATTTGTTGTGGAAAGTGAGTGTTGAATATACATGGGATCGGGCCGTACGCCACGGTAGAGTTGAAAAGATATTGTGAAATATATGGGATCGGGCCGTACGCCACGGCAGTGTTGAAAGTAATTGAATATATATGGGATCGGGCCGTACGCCACGACAGTGCTGAAAGTAATTGAATATATATGGGATTGGGTCGTACGCCACGTCAGTGTTGAGAAGTAATTGTGATATGTATATGGGATAGGGCCGTACGCCACGGCAGTGTTGAGAAATTATGGAAATGTATGGGATCGGGCCATACGCCACGACAATGTTGGAAGGAAATTGAAATGAATATGGGATCGGGTCGTATGCCACGGCGAGTGTAGAAGGTACCTTATGGGAGCGGGCCGTACGTCATGGAAGATCTAAGAATTTGTGATTATTGTATCGTTCGGTGGTCTTACCCTTGAAAGTGCTTTATTGTTTAGTTCAACAATTGTTTGGATTTCTGCTTTTGATATATATATACTTGTTGCTTATTTCCCTAACATGCCTACTTTATTTCATTATATTCTATCATATGTTATTACTGTTAGACCTTAGTGAGTATCGAGTCGACCTCTCGTCACTACTTCTTCGAGTTTAGGCGGGATACTCACTGGGTACATATTTATTTAATATGTACTCATGCTGCACTTTCTTTTCTTTTCTGTACTTGACTGTACAGGTCCGGAGGCTGGCACGTCTGACTATCAGGCCGGTGCTAGATATTGATAGCGTGGTCATACTTCACGGTGAGCTGCTTTCCCGGCGACTTCCTAGCAGCACCCTGGAGTTCTTTTGTTATATTCTCTGTCCATTTCGTTCCGACTGAGACCCTGTATATATTGTATATTCAGTAGTTGCCCGTGGCACTCGTGACACTAGTTCTTGGCACACACGTGGTGTATATTTTGGGTTGTTGGCTGTACATATGTTATGCGACATGCCTATTGTTTGATTTTCCACACTTGTAGTTTTATTTCACATCACCACCATTAGCATGTTTATATCTGTTTAAAATTGGTTAAAAGATGAAATTTGCGAACCTGGGAATGGTAACACTTAGTGTTTCTATATTGGTTGGCCTAACCTCGCTGTTGGGCGCCATCGCGACCTGAATCGAGATTTGGGTCGTGACATCACCCGACAACAAAGACTGAGCAACCACATGAGCTAGAACTCGATGAGGCTCTGAAAGGTCCAATCTCACCTGGCGATTGGCCAAGGACTGAATGTCCAAGGCTAAAGGCCTCTCCTCAGCTGTAATGTAGGCCAAACTACCCATACTCGCTGCTCTCCTGCTCAAAGCATCCACTACTACATTCGCCTTGCCCGGGTGGTACAAAATAGTGAGATCATAATCTTTTAACAACTCAAGCCATCTCCGCTGCCTCAAATTAAGGTCCCTCTGCTTGAATAAGTGCTGAAAACTGCGGTGATCAGTGTAGACCTCACATGACACACCATACAAATAATGCCGCCAAATCTTCAAGGCATGAATAATCGCCGCCAACTCTAAGTTGTGTACATGATAATTCTTTTCATGAACCTTCAGCTGTCACGAAGCATAAGCAATAACCCTGCTATCCTACATCAGCACACATCCCAACCTGACGCGTGAAGCGTCGCAATACACAGTATACATCCCAGAACCGGAAGGCAATGACAGAACTGGTGCGGAAGTCAATGCTTCCTTGAGCTTATGAAAGCCCGCCTCACAATTGTCTGACCATCGAAACGGGGCATTCTTCTAGTTAAACTAGTCAGTAGGGCTGCAATAGAGGAGAATCCCTCCACGAATCGACAGTAATAGCCTGCTAAACCCAGAAAGCTCCTGATCTCTGAAGCTGAAGTAGGACGCGGCCAACTCTGAACTGCCTCAATCTTCTGTGGATCAACCTTGATACCCTCACCGGACACCACGTGCCCCAAAAATGCCACAGACTCCAACCAGAACTCGCACTTGGAGAACTTAGCATATAGCTTCTGCTCTCGCAAGGTCTGAAGCACGACTCTCAAATGTTGCTTGTGCTCACCAAGGCTCCGTGAGTAGATCGGTATATCATCAATGAAAACAATAACGAATGAGTCGATAAATGGCATGAACACCCTATTCATCAAGTCCATAAATGCTGCTGGGGCATTGGTCAAGCCAAAGGACATCACTAAGAACTCATAATGGCCATATCTAGTGCGAAATGCCGTCTTCGGAACATCAGAAGCTCGAATCTTCAACTGGTGATAACCCGATCTCAGGTCAATCTTAGAAAACACACGAGCACGCTGCAACTGGTCAAACAAATCATCAATGCGCGGCAGAGGATACTTATTCTTGATGGTCACATTATTTTGCTGGCGATAGTCAATGCACATCCGCATAGACCCATCCTTCTTCTTCATAAATAAGACTGGAGCACCCCACGGCGACACACTCGGCCTGATGAACCCCTTGGCCAACAACTCCTCAAGTTGCTCCTTCAAATCCTTTATCTCCTTAGGAGCCATACGCTAAGAGGGAATGGAAATACGCTGAGTATCTGGAGCCAAATCAATACAGAAGTCAATATCTCGATTTGGAGGCATGCCTGGAAGATATGAAGGAAATACGTCTGAAAACTCTCGTACCACCGGCACTGAATCAATGGTCGAAGACGCGGCGGTGGTGTCCCGCACATAAGCAAGGTAAGTCAAAAAACCCTTCTCGACCATATGTCGAGCCTTTATGAAGGAAATGACCCGGCTGGAGGCACTAACTGAAGAACCTCTCCACTCTAGCCTAGGCAACTCAGGCATGGCTAAAGTGACTGTCTTGGCATGGCAATCTAACACAACATGATAACGAGATAGCCAATCCATGCCTAAGATAACCTCAAAATCAATCATATCCAACAATAAAAGATCTTCTCTGGTATCGAAATCGCAGAAAGTGACAACACAAGACCGGTAGACTCGGTCTACCACCACAGAATCGCCCATAGGAGTGGACACATATATAGGAGAACCCAAGGACTCACGAGGGACATCCAGAAAATGAGCAAATAGTACTCAAACATATGAATACGTGGATCCTGGATCAAATAATACCGAAGCATCTCTACCACATACTGAGATAATACTTGTGATTACGGCGTCTGAGGCCACTGCATCTGATCTGATCGGAATGGCATAAAATATGGCTAAGGCTCCTAAAGACTGAACTCCCCCAGAGTGAACAGGAACTAACTGACCTTCTCCTGGCTGGCCTCCCCCTCTATGATGACCCCTGCCGACCTGTCCTCCACCTCGAGGTGGCTGGACTGCTGGTGCTGAACTCTTAGGCTGATAACTCTGCTGCACTGCCTTGCCCCGATACTCGGGACAATACCTCCACATATGACCCGGTTCCCCATACTCGAAACAACCTCCTAGTGCTACAGCCCGCTGCCCGAAAGAGGAAGAACCCTGAATAGCCGGAGGGCGGCGTGAACCCTCTGGTAAGGCACTGAAACAGGAACTAGAGGATCTCTGATGACTGGAATAACTGTTTGGTGCACCCTGGATGGCTGGTGGATGGTAAGAGCGCTCTGGCATGGCACTAAACTGAGACCTCACTGAAATACCCCTGGGAGGTAGTGTAGGTGCTGAATATGAAGGCCTACTGAATTGGCCGCCTCCGAACTGACCTCTGCCCCTAGTTGGAGCATCCCTGAAGTCACCTGTGAACCTGGACCTCTTGTACTGCTGACCCTGCTGACCTGGCTGACCGTGCTCCCTGCTCCTCGTACGGTAACCCTCAATCCGTCGAGCTATCTTGACTACAAGCTGGTATGGGGTACCCATCTCTACCTCTCTGGCCATAGAGGCCCTAATACCTGGATGCAAGCCTGCCACAAACCGCCGCACCCTCTCGGCATCAGTAGGCAATATAAGGGCATGGCGAGATAACTCGGAAAATCGAGCCTCATAATCGGTCACTGACATTTGCCCCTACTCTAGTCGCTCAAACTAGCCCCGTAGCTCCTCCCTCTCCGAAGGTGTAATGTATCTGTTTAGAAATAGCTGAGCGAACTGATCCCAAGTGACATGAGGAGAATCTGCTGGCATACTGAGAATATATGACTGCCACCACCTGCGAGCTCTGCCCTTTAACTGAAATGTAGTGAAATCCACTCCATGGGACTCCAAAATCTTCATGTTGTGCAGTCTGTCCCTGCACCTATCCATTAAATCCCGAGCATCCTCTCCCTGCTCACCCCCGAATACTGGAGGGCGAAGTCGGGTCCATCTATCCAACATCTTCTGTTGGTCACCCTCTGCAACTGGCCTGGGCTCTGGGGCTGCTACTATGGGCTGAACCCCTCCCACGGGCGGTGTGCCCGGGGTATGACGTGCTGCTGCTGCCTGACCTGTGGCCTGAGCGGTAGGGGTCTGGACTCCCCATCCCGCCTGAGAAGTAGCAGGGTCGGCTGGAAATAAACCAGCCTGAGACATAGTGTCCATGAATCTCAGCTACGTCCCATGACCTCGTGAAAGCCTGGCCCTGTCATGAAATCCACTGGAGCAGGTGCTACTGGAGGCACCTCATCCTGCTTCTCCACAATAGGGTCCTCTGGTGGTGCTAGTGGTGTAGTTATGGGACACCCTCGTCCCCTGCCTCAAGCAGGTGCTCTAACCTTGCCTCTACCCCGACCTTGGGCAGCCGGGGCAGCGGCCTTTCCCGGACCAGGAACATTGGATGCACGCGTCCTCACCATCTGTGAGAGAATAGAAGAATAAGTTTGAGCACATCATAGATTGCACGACAGGACATGAATAAAGGGAAGTTTCCTAACACCCCATAGCCTCCTGAAGATGAGTACAGACATCTCCGTACCGATCCGTAGAGTCTACTGGGCCTGCCCGTGACTCGTGAGACTTACGTGAACCTATGGCTCTAATACCACGTTGTCACGACCCAGAATCCTAATCCAGGTCATGATGGCGCCCAACGACGGGGTTAGGCAAGCCAACACGAATTACACTAAGTGTTACCATTCCCAGTTACGCAAATTTCGTCTTTTAACCAAAATTTTAAACAGATATAAACATAATAATGGCGGTGATGTGAAATAAAACTACAAGTACAGAAAATCAACCAATAGGCACGTCGCATAACATATGTACAACCAACAACCCAAAATATTCACTACGTGTGTGATCTAGTGTCACGGGCAACTACTGAATATACAATGACTACAATATATACAGAGTCTCAGTCTGAATGAAATGGACAACGAATATAACAAAAAAACTCCAGGGTGCTGCTAGGAAGTCGCCGAGAAAGCAGCTCACCGTGAAGTATGACCACGCTATCAATATCTAGCACCGGTCTGATGATCCGACGTACCAGCCTCCGAACCTGTACAGTCAAGTACAGAAAAGAAAGAAAGTGCAGCATGAGTACATATTAAATAAATATGTACCCAGTGAGTATCCCGCCTAAACTCGAAGAAGTAGTGACGAGAGGTCGACTCGATACTCACCAAGGTCCAACATTAATAGCATATGATAGAATATAATGAAATACAATAGGCATGTCAGGGAGATAAGCAACAAGTATATATATCAAGATCAGAAATCCAAACAATTGCTGAACTAAACAATAAAGCACTTTCAAGGGTAAGACCACCGAACGAAACAATGATCACAAATTCTTAGGTCCGCCGTGGCGTACGGCCCGCTCCCATAAGGTACCTTCTACACTCGCCGTGGCGTACGACCCGATTCCATATTCATTTCAATTTATTTTCAACACTGCCATGGCGTACGACCCGATTCTATATTCATTTCAATTTCTCAACATCCCGTGGTGTACGGCCCGATCCCATATATTTCACAATTTCTCAACATTGCCGTGGCGTACGACCCGATCCCATATATATTTCACAATTTCTTTTCAACTCTGTCGTGGCGTACGACCCGATCCCATATAGACATAATCACTCTCAAACCTGCCATGGCGTACAACCCGATCCCATATATTTCACAATACTTAATTTCCATAACAAATTCCTTACCATTCAATAATTTCCCATAAATCCTCAGAGGAACAACACTATACAAAACATACTCTCATAGTACATATGGCGTCACAATAAATCATATAAAGCATTACAAGGAAAACATATCAGGCATTACGAGAATAGCATATAAGGCATTACGAGAAAGCATACAAGGCATGATGTGGGCCTAACTACCCGGACATAACAATAACAGTCGCTATGTATGGACTCTCATCACTTTGCGCGTACGTAGCCCCCAAACAATTTACACATAGCGTATACATCACTTATGGGGACAATTCCCTCTTACAAGGTTAGAAATGAGAGTCACCTCTTGTCGAATCTACCCCTCGAACCACAATTGCGCCAGAAACTCCGAACTCTACACCTGAGGACTCGCTACTAGCCAAAAAGGTGTAAAATAATATCAATGCATGCATAATGTTGGAAATCATCTTAGTTATTTACTAAAATTGCTATTCTTGAAGAATTCCCAAATTCCAACCCCGGTCCTGCCTGATCAAATTCCAAAACTTCTCGAAGGGATCACTCACCCATAGCCTAAGGATCATTAATGTGTGTTTTCTACTTGAATTCATAGCCTAAAATGGAAAATCACAAAATCCTCAAGAACCCTAAAATTACTACCTAATTCTATGATTTTTAGATAATTTATTAGGGAATTTAACTAGGAATTAATGTTAAAGCTAGAAAATTATGGGGTTTTTACTTACCTCTTACTGGAACTGGTCGTGGGCAGGTTTTTCTCAAGCTCCTAAGCCTTTGAATGGAGTTTGAAAGTGTAAAATGAAGAAGAACCCGAAAGTGGCACTTATACATTACTGGCTACAGCGACTTTCGCACCTGCTGCCCTTGGACCGCACCTACGGTCCCGCGCCTGCGACCTGGAGCTTGCACCTGGGGACATTGGGCAAGGGGGCTGGGGGTCGCACCTGCGGAGGGGTTTCCGCACCAGCGGACCCGCTTCTGCGAAATTTGTTCCGCAGCAGCGGAGGATCCGCACCTGCGAGGCTGGGACCGCAGGAGCGGTCCCGCACCTACGGCTGGGAAACCACACCTGCGGTCACACCAGCAACAGCTGCACCAGCAGTTGTTTTAGCTGGTTTTTGGCCTCGTGTGGTGTCCGAGAGGCACCTGGGCCCACCCGAGCCCCCGTCCAAATATACCAATAAGTCCTAACTCATATTATGGACTCGCTAGAGCTTTTGGAACAACCAAAACACCGCTAAATCTAAAAATCACCCCTCAAAACCCCTAGGATCAAACTTAAGGATTTCTAAGTTCTTGATTTCTATAAGAACGCGCCGGAACAACCTATACTACTCGGAATGATCCCAAATTTTGCAGGAAAGTCATGAATGACATAACGGAACCATTCCCGGTCTCGAAATTTCATTCGGACCTCGGTAACATAAAATCACATTTCAAACCAAATTTCAAATTCCATAAAAATTCTAAAAACTTCATTGACTCTTATTTTCCCATTTGATACGAAACCTGTCAAATCAAGTCCGTTTCTTACCAAATTTCACAGATAATTCAAATAACACATATTGAACCTGTTCCGGGCTTCGAAACCATAATACGGGCCCGGCGGCACAGGTTTCACATCAAGGTTCATTTTTATAAGCCTTTATTATTTTCAGAAAACAATTTTCTTTAAAAATTCATTTCTCGGACTTGGGTCCTCGGAATTTGATTCCGGGCATAGCCCAAGTCCCATATTTTCCTACGGACCTTCCGGGACCGTCAGATCACAGATCCGAGTCCGTTCACCAAAAATATTGACGAAAGTCAACTTCATTCAATTAAATATCATAAATTCAACTCTTTATCAAGTTTCCACATAAAGGCTTCCCGGCTACGCACACACATCGAGGTGAGATTGACGGAGGCTTTCGGGGCCTCGGAACACAGTCATAATTAAATTTACATAAGATGCCCCTTTTGGGTTATCACATCGTGACTCGGTATTACCTAGTCTTGGTAGGTTGTTATGATTTTTTTCGCGTAGGCTTGTTTCACCTTTATTTCGGTTTTTATATTAAACTTTTTTTAAAAATATCATTGTTAAACTACTCAATTGTTGTACGTAATCGGCTTACCTAGTCCTAGAGACTAGGGGCCATCACGACGGCTAAGGCAGGAGTTTTGATAATGACACAAGAAAATCCTTCAACTGCTCCTTCAATTCCTTCAACTCAGTTGGAGCCATATGGTATAGTGAGATTGAAATGGGTTGAGTTCCCGGAACCAAATCAATACAAAAGTCGATGTCCCTATCAGGTGGCATGCATGATAAATCTACAAGAAACAGCTCTGGAAACTTCCTCACTATGGATATCATGAATCTGAGCCAAATATGCTAAACATACCTTCTCAACCATACGTTGAGCCTTCAAGAACGAAACCACCCCACTAGTAGAATGGCCAAGGGTCCTTCTCCACTCTAATCTGGGCAACCCCAGCATAGCTAAAGTCACAATCTTGGTATGACAATCAAAGATAGCATGATAGAGAGAACATTAATCCATACAATGAATAACCTCAAAATCCCCCATATCTAACAACAAGAGATCAACTATAGTATCAAAACCATTAATAGTAACAACACAAGACTGGCACACTCCATCAACAATAATAGAATCCCCGTCGGGTGTGGATACAAAAATAGGAATATCAAGATAATCATAATGCATACTCAAGTGCGATGCAAAATATGAAGACACATATGAATAAGTAGAACCTGGATAGAAAAACATTTATATATCTAAGACAGACTAAGATATACATGTAACAACTACATTAGACTACTCTCCTACAGGTCTATCCAGAAATACATAATAACTAGGCTGAACTGTCACGGCCCAACCTCGGGGAGCGCGACCGGCACTTAACCGAATGGACCCGGTCGAGCAATCCTGTTAGACATATCCTACCCAAGTCGCTTATGACCAAGAGAAGGCATCTTACCATAAGTTAAACAGTGGAAAAATCATATATATAAACATTACTAATTCATTTCACTTCATTTTGCTACATCATAGTTAAGTTCCAAAACACTTTACGATTTACTGGAACAAGAGCCCGAAACACACATAGTCCGTCTGACCTTTCTAGCACCCATACACAACCAAAATAACATCTACGGAGCCTCTAAAGATACAAAATATAGTTATGATAATGCCGGCGACAAGGCCCTGGCGATACCTCAAAACGTGGTAAAAATATGCACAAGAGATACAATACATGACCCCGGGATGAAATAGGGCTCACCAAGACTGCTGAGAAGAGGATGCCCCACTAGCTGCGATCAATATTGTTTGCTATGGAACCACCTACATCAATTTAAAGATGTAGCGCCCCCGGCAAAGGGACGTTAGTAATGTCGAATAGTTCTAGTATGTAAAGCTAAAACACCATCTCAATAGAATTAACAATAATACAAGGGGAAAACAGTCATGAGTTCAATAAGAGCTTCAAACAATACTAAAACATCAAGTAAGGGTCACATAATTTCTCAATCAATTTCCATCTTATTAGGTTGGTAATCTTTAGTGCCATGTGCCACAATCCATAGTGCCACCGTGATCTTACACGGAGTCCGATCTCGACCCGATCGACTAGGTCATCTCATTTGAGACATTAACCATATCCACAATTTCAATAATCATTTCCAGCACAATTATCACCATGTGTACGGCATGGCATCTGATCACGGCCCAATCGGCTAGGCCATCTCATTTGAGACATCATCCTTTCAGTCAATCATCTCACTTCACATTTCTTTCCCATCTTTCTATACATTGGTAAGGGCCTCATTTAATAAGTCGTTCTTGGCACTTGGTCGTGTTTTACAATTCAAGTTTCCCATTTTACACATGGAATAATATTATCATCATCAATAATAAGGCCTATCATGTAAATCATTTGTACCCATAAGGGAAAGACTTGGAAAAATCCTAAGCACATAGAGATCTTTCGTACAAATTGTCATAACAACCTTTATTCGATTTTCTATATGAAGTCTTAGCCTTTCTTAATACATATTTTTCTTATGCATATCCTCGAAGGGAAAGATGGCATGATAAGAGTTTAGTACAATTATTGAACATATATCATTTAATACAACACATTTGGGATATCCAATTCTAGTATGGTAAATTTGGGGACTTACACCCAGGTTTTCTTGATCTTGTGGCCACAAACATCTCCTTAAGTGATACAGATTCCTTTGTTTTTTCCTAGTCGCATGAAAATCGATATAAGAGATCTTTAAAAAATATAATAGATATAATAATAAATAATAGTACACAACAATTCATTACGATTTACATCAAAACTTGTTTTGCCGGCAGTGTGTGGATCCGTCAACTTTTTTCGATTCTCTCTTGTTGATTTCGGATGATCTTTGCAAATAAAATGAGTCAATACAATATACCTAAATAACATTTTTTTTGAAACAACAAACTATTTAAAAGCTCTATAGCAACATAAACACCTTAACTATTTAGTCGAATCTCAAAATCACGGCTGTTATACTAAACATAAAATCAACAAACTATTTAAAAGCTCAATAGCAATATAAACACCTTAACTATTTAGTCGAATCTCAAAATCACGGCTGCTACTAAACATAAAATCAGCAAACCAATAATACATTATGTTGAAGTTTTCAGTAGCTTGGAGAAGCTCATAATAACTGATCCTCTGATGACCCATTCCAAATGAGGAATCTGATCCATTTTTGCTCTTCACATGGGAAAAAACAAAGCGACCAATATCAGAACTATTGCAACATCAGATACTGTTGCTCTAAGGATAAGAGACTTTTTCCTTATTGTCGTGCTGCTTCGAGCTGGACAACAAGGAATATGTAAGTCAGGTGGTCCACAAAGTCTTGGATTTCCCATCAAAAACTAGTAACTGAGATTTGCAAATACTTGAGATCTCGCAATAGCTCGAGAGGTTTGGGAATCATACCAGATAGAGCATTACTAGAAAAATCCAAATACTCAATAACAATTAGATTGCTAAATGCATTTCTTGACATATCTAGTAAACTTAACAGAATATGATTTCAAGTTTGAATGTAAAGGGAACTATGCTTAAACATGAGTAGCACGCTGAATATACATCCATTTCATGTAAAGTATATCAACAAATACAAAGATCAATGACAGATCCATAGCTACAGTCATTCGAACACATCAATATTAAATGAAATCCAACAGTAGCGACACCAAAAACCAACAGCAACCAGCAAAATCAGACACATCAATATACTGGTTTTAACTATTGTCAAGACCATGGTCTATACTTACCTGTAGTTTCTCAGAACTACAATATTTCAGGAGTTCTTTAAACTGATATTCTGGTATATAATCGGGCCTTTTTGTCATTCGAACTTCATCATTTTGATAGGCATCATAATGATCTTTCTTCAGCTGACGTTTATGCCTTCTCCAAGCATTTCCAATTGAAAATAAAGTCCATGTTTTTGCAGCATCAGGAATATCATACTTCGACTACAATTTGATTTCATTTAATTAGCAGAAATAGTAACATACTTGTAACAAATAACTGAACATTTGGATCAGAACTTCAAACCTTGGTATATGTACATAAATCGTCTTTTGCGTCCATTTTCCTCCAATCCAATATATCCAGCGGGCAAAGAGTTGCAGTCCTTGCCAATGTACCGAGGAAGCTACCAAACTCTCTTACATCTTCTTTAGTAGGACCAATGGGTTGATTTAAATGGTTAAGTGTGATCACCTTACGCATCTTTCGGCCATGGACGCTACGCATTTGTGTCCTGCCTTTTTTTTTTGGAGTTACAGGACCAAAAGCTACAACTAAATACAAAAAATAAGAGTTTCAAAGAAAAGTAATGATGGAAAAATCAGATTTTATTGTGGACTTGCCTTGTTCTTCAGATCGTTCATTAGTTGTAGGAGTGGTAGAATCTATTTGCATCTGCTCATCCATAATGTGCTCTTCTACAAATTTCTACTCTACATGTCGTTTGTTTGCTTCAGATCGTGCTCCTATTGTTGGTTGTTCTTCAATTAGTTTTAACATATGCTCTTTCTCTGACTGTATAGCTTGAACAGTTTCTTTTGTTGTCAATGACATTCTCTTTTTTTTTGCCAAACATGATAAACTTCCAGCTTGAACATATGACGGGTTTTTTCCTTTTTTATTTTTTCTTAAAGACCCTTCTTGACCCATGCCTTCTAAATCTGTATAAGTTGAAGACAATCAAAGCTAATCAAGTAAGACAACGGAACATAACAAAAGAAAAAGGATGAAAAAGCATGAAAGAGAAATTTTGTGCCACTTACTTGAAAGAGAAACTTTATGCCACTTACTTGGATTGTTAATCTACAATCAGTAACAATTGCTGGTATAAAACCTGTAAAATTGAAGCAATTCAAAAGAGAACTGTAAGGAAAAACAAATGCAAAAAGACTTAAAACATACAAACGAGAAAAAAAATCACATAATATTTCTAAAAATGGAATTTACTCACTAAAAAACAATGACGACTATATATTTAATGAAGTTCAAAAGATCCTTTATCAATCATCAGCCTCCATCCAATCCCAATCAGTATCATCATACTCATCCTCCTCTTCCGATGTTTCCATAGTTGTATCTTGTGATTGAGAAGGAATATCAATGATATCAACAGGTATATCTTCTCTCGACCATCTGACATCCACGTCAAGTAATCTATTTGATGAACCAATATCATCATTAGGCTCTCTCCAAAATGTTTCTCCAATATCAAGACAATTATCTTCTTCCAAATCATACAAATCAACAGGGACTTTATTTCCAGCATAAGAAACATCTTTCTCAATTGGATCCTCCACATAAAAAACTTGATGTACTTGAGATGCTAGTACAAACGGGTCATCCAAACTGCATTTTTTGTTGAAGTACACCCGCGTTAAACCATATCCATCAATTTCATTCTGAAACCAATCACATCTAAATATTACAACACTAAAACAATCCCAATAATCAATTTCAATTATATCCTGAATTGCTCCAAAGTAGATAACCGCTCCATCGATGGGATTTTGGTCTCTAGCACTAGCAAAACTATCTGTTGTTGCTGACAAAGTCACTCCATTATTTTGAGTCTTGCATGGAGCATCTCGTTCTATTGTATGAAATCGATATCCATTAATGAAAGAGGTACTATATCTTTTAGCCACTGGATTAGGCCCTTTAGCTAGCCATCTTAAATGATTGGGCACTTCAACATTTTTAACTTTCTCTCTAAACCATTTTTCGAATTCCCGACTATGAATTCGTGCTTTTAACCATGCATTTCCTCTAGTATGGTTGTCAATTAAATTCTTATGTTCCCTGTAAGAACAAATATAAAATTTAATCATTAGACCATTGGAGATAATGTTTAAAGTATCTTATCATGAAAAAAATGAAGTTCAAACTACAACTGACAGTTATATATTTTATCTTACTTGATAAGTGTCTCAACTTGTTCATCTCTAGTATTGAACAAAACATATCGATGTGCTTCAGACCATAACTGTAAATCCATGTCAAAAGTCCTGCCTTTCCTTTTCTTCTTACTTCCGATTGGATAGCCTATATTAGGAAATATAGGTGAAGCATCATCTCCCTCTATTTGAATGTCTTCATCATCCTCAGTTTGATAGAGACTGAATCTTGTCTTCACCCCATCATGTAAGTATCTCGAACAAAAGTTCAAGCACTCTTCGGCCAAAAATCCCTCTGCTACTGATGCTTCTGGATGAGTTCGATTTCGAACAAATGCTTTGTACTTGCAAAGGTTTCTCTCCAAGGAATACATCCAACGCAAATGAGTCAGACCGCTAAGTTTAATTTCATTTACTAAATGGATAGGCAAATGTGTCATTATATCAAAAAAGGTTGGCGGGAAAATTGTTTCAAGCTCACATTCTATATCTATAATTTCAGACTGCATTGTATCAAGATCCCTTTGCCTTATAACCTTACTACATATGGTTCTAAAGAAATTACCCAACCTAATCAAGGCCAAAGAGACATTCTTGGGTAACACCTTTATAACCGCAACTTGGAGCAAGTAATGCATTATGAAATGAGCATCATGACTCTTGTATCCCGATATTTTCATCTCATCCACTTGCACTCCATGTGATATATTATAGGCACACCCTTTTGGTTATTTATCATTTTTTAAGACGGTGCAAAATAATCTTTTCTCTTCCAGTTTCATGGAGTAACAAGCTTTCACTAGATGAACATTTCCATTTTTATCATCTTTTAATGGTTGAAGCTCCTTGCGTATCCCCATTTCTTCCAAGTCATAACGAGAATTTACATGATCCTTGGACTTTCCAGATATATCCAACAAAGTCCCAAGCAAACTATCACATATGTTCTTCTCTATATGCATCATGTCAAGATTGTGCCTCAATGTATTCTGTGCCCAATATGGCAATTCAAAAAAGATGGATCTTTTCTTCCACGAGCCGTCATTATGCCGAGGCCTTTTCTTTTGGCCTTTCCCAAAGACATTATTGAATTCACGTAGTTCTTCAAGCACTTCTACACCAGATAAGGGAGTAGGCATGGCTCTATGATCCTCTTTACCATTGAATGATTTCTTATCTTTCCGAAATGGATGATCATGTGGTAAAAAAGCCCGATGCCCCATGTAACACATCTTACGACTATGTTTGAGATATTGAGAGCAAGTATCATAATTATAAGTGGGGCATGCCTATCTCCCCTTGGTGCTCCATCCAGAAAGAATTGATAATGCTGGAAAATCACTAACTGTAGGCTGCACGCATTACAAATGTTTGGTTAGTTTCAGCATCATATGTTTCTACTCCCATTTCCCACAGCTCCTTCAACTCAGCAATTAGTAGTTATAGGTACACATCTATATCCTTTCCTAGAGATGATGGACCTGGAATGATCATTGACAACATTATATACTCTGGCTTCATGCAAATCCATGGTGATAAATTATAGTTCATTAACATGACTGGCCATGTACTATGAGAAATGCTCATGGTTCGAAATGGGTTAAAACCATCACTTGAAAGACCCAATCTAACATTACGAGCATCTCTAGAGAAGTCCTGGTGCAACAAGCCAAAATCCTTCCAAGCTTCCCCATCACCAGGATGTCTTAAATTTCCATCTTTGGGCCGTTCGGTAGCATGCCATCTCATAGCTACAGCTGTTTCAGGACACATGAATATCCTCTGAAGCCTAGGCTTTAAAGGAAAGTACCTTAAAACCTTTGCAGCGACTTTGGTGTTCCTATTAGTCAAGACATCACGCACATTCTTCCATCTAGAAGATCCACACACAGAGAAATTATATGCCTTCTCATTCTCATTCCAAAATAACATGCAATCGTTAGGGCATGCATGTATTTTCTCATAATGTAGACCCAAATCTTTTATCACATTTTTTGCCTTGTGAAAAGACTCAGGTAACTTAGCAAATGGAAATGCCTCTTTTATTAAGTCTAACAAGTCTGAAAATGCCACATTACTCAACCCATGAATGCATTTAAACAAGAACAACCGAATCATGAAATCCAGTTTAGAGAAATTTTCACACCCTGGATATAACTCTTGTTTTCCTTCCTCCACTAATTTACAAAATCTCTTTGCATCTTCAGATGGTCCCTCTCTCACTCCTTCGTGGCTCAAATCACCTTCTACATTTCTAAAAGTATCATGAAGCAGACCATCAATGTCGTCATGCATATCAGAACCATCATCATCATTGGTTGGATGTGGCACATCTCTCGAGGAAAACCCTTCTCCGTGAAAAACCCATTTGGTGTATCCATGTGTAAACCCATACGCGACTAAGTGATCTTCCACCACATTTATATAATGCCAATAACGATTAAAGCACTTTTTACAGGGGCATAATATTTCATTTCTTTGGGAAGATCGTTCAAACGCTTTATCAAGAAAATCATTCACACCACGAATATATTCATCAGTGGATCTTCAAAGACTCATCTAATTTTTGTCTCCATTACTCATTTATCCTATGAGACAAAAAAGTAAATCAACAATTAGTAATCCCTGTTCCAGGGAGCTACAATTGTAGTATTAAAGTATGATGTATCACCAAAGGTATACCAGTGTTTTGGAAAGCGTTAAGCGCAAAAACACAACGAGGCCTCGCTTCACCAAAGCATAGATAAATTACTAAGAACTCATTAAAATAGGCATTGATAAATCACTAAGAACTCTTATTTGGCTTGATGCCATTGAATAACAAGATTTAATTTACTACAATCAACAACCAAAAAAATATAACAATTAATTTTAGGGTAGAACAGTGAGCAGAAGACAGAGCAGAACAGTGAGCAGAAAACAGCAAAACAAAGCAGAAAAAAAAAAAAATAGAAAACAAAGCAATAAAACCAGAGAAACAGAGCATAAACCAGAAAATCGAGCATTATACTAGGGCGCAAAAATAGAGCAGAAAACAGAAATTCGGCAGAATTTTTCTGAAAAAAATTGGGCAGCATTTCAGCGCTTTTTGGACGTTTAGAAAGAAAAAGAAAAAGAAAAATAAGAAGAACAAGAATGAAATTCAAAAGTGCAGAACATACCTGTTGAAGTCTTGAGGAAGTCGAGATTGTTTATTGAGACGTTCAGCAGGCGCCCGTTGTCGGTCTATCATTATGCTGGACTTGGGATTTTAATGATGGCTGTTGGCAAGCTCTTCAGAAAACTCCTACTGTTTAAAATAATATAATTCATCAGGATGCCTATGCTCATGATTATTTTTATACTAGCGGGCTGGGCAATTACAATAGTTGTAAAACAAAGTAACTTGGATAATATATATATATACAAGCAATGCAAAACAGGATTTCAGGAAAAAAATAGCACAGATGACCACGACGGAGAGTGTAAAACAACTGCAGCAACAAACTTGTGCCTAGTCCAATTCCTCCGACTACTTTGCTAATAAAATCAACCTTTAAATGTGTCATATATGTTATTCCAACCTTTTTTTAGCAAAGTCATACTGGTTATTACAATGGTCGATTAACAAAGCACTGTATTAAGTAAAACAACCATAAGAATACAAGAAAAATCAAATTGCAAAATAGCATGTGGGCATCGGTAAAGTACTCAATCGGGTACAACAAAGAGACTCGCAGCCAATTCGACAACATTTCTAGGAAATTGGCCTGTATTATTCAATATAAAAAAGCTCGAGTTGAATGAAAAACAAAGTGAAAACCAATCATAGTTTAATAATGTGAAAAAAACTTATGCATGTTTTTGAAAATCGGAGAAAATGCAGAATGTCCTAGTTAGCATGAAAAAAGGAAGGCACATAACTATTTTCTTTATATTTGTCTGAAAAAACTTAAAAGTTAGAAAGAAGCCCAAAAGGAAAACTAAAAAAAGGGAACACAAAAACAAAAGATAAAATAAAAATTGACCAGAAGATCTAAAAGAGCAAACTGAACAAAAAGGAATTAAAGAAGGAGAAGAAGATTAGAAAAACTTACAGAAAGAAAAAAAAAAGGGTACAACAAAGAGACACGCAGTCATTGGAGAAGAGTCTTATCATACTGTGGTGCTTACCTTTCGATGCCTCGATACCCAAAGTTTTTACCCAAGTGTTTTTCATGAGCATGTCTCCACTTCATATAAAGTAATTCCCCTTATCTTTAGTTTTGCTTTGAAGCTAAGGTATTCTTTTAAATCTTGGCTGAAAAACATAAATATATATATACTAATTCTTGGTTTACAAATTGATGAAACAGGAGCTTAGATTGGGAAAATCCTGATGGAATAAAATGTGCTAAAGAGACGACACCAATATTGAACACATCAATGCGACTAGATGTTGGAACATATAAGAGGCTGTTTGTGATAGCAACAAATGTGACTGAATCAATGAAAGTCTCAGTTTATTTTCAAAATATTACAACATTGTCTGAGTACAGAAAAGATGGGCACACATCAGTTTACACAATTCGTCAAGGCAAAATGCTAACACCTGAGCAACAACCTGGGCTTCTTATTCTCTTTTCATCTGTTTATGGGGATTTTCGTTGGGCCTATGAGTTTTGGGAAAACTGGTGCAAGTTAGAATTGAGTAAATGTAATATACACACTTTTGCAATTTCAGTGATCATATGAGTTTTATTAGAAGTGTACCAATTCAATCTGTACAAGATGTAACCAAAATTGACCATAATACAGTCAGGAACCCAAAGAAAGACCCTTCAGTGGTCTATTCAAGAAAAAAACACAAACAATTTTATTAATACATTCAAGAACCCAAAAAAAGACCTTTCAGTGGTCTATTCAAGAACCAACAGAACCACAAACAATTTTATTCATATATTATGCTCAGTAAAAACCGGCTTTAATACAGAAAGACTAACCAGAAGTATCTTTGGCAGCACAAATTAGCACGATTCAACAGTAGCTGCAAAATGGGGAAACTAAAAAAATTCATTTACAGTTAGCTTGAGAAAGAGAAACATGAGTCTTTTTAAAACCATAATGAAATGGAAAAGAGAAATGCTGAATTTACAACGAAGATCACAGATAAGGAGATGTCACTAAGAGAAAATGAAGATACTATTAACAAGTTGAATGAGGAACATAAACAAATGAAGGCGAGGTTAGAAGAATCCAAATGCAATTTGCAAAATGCTAAAAGAAAAATAGAAGAAATGACAGACGAACTGCGGAATATCAAACTAATTCTATAGTTTGGTAACCGAACCACATGATTTTATGAGAGATTGTCCCAAGACTCATCTTGCAATAAGATGCCTCGAGCCATAGGTGCATATAAGTGAAATGCGACTATCCATAATATTGATTTTCTTAAGCTCCTTGGCTAATTGTATCCTACTGTATAATACCTTAGTACTCTTCACATAGAACTTCAACCTTATTCCTCATGGAATAATCACTGGCAATCTTGTTTCTTAGTGTATTTTCTTATAAATGCTATATATCTTCAAGAGTTTCTTCTTTTTAAGGCATTTAGTATCCGAAAATCAATGCCTATTCATCCGGATTTGTGCCCAATATATTCACTAAAGAAGGTAAAGCACCTCGTACCAAGTAGACACAACCAAACCCTACTATGTGTCACGACCCAAAATCTATGAGTTGTGATGGCGCCGGAGACACTGTCAGGCAAGCCAATCCCTGAACAAGTTCAAACAACATCCTGCTTAACAATTTCAAAAATCATGCCTTTTTCTGCATTTATAATCAAATAATAAAACAAATGCTCGTAAACTAAATACGGCGGAAAATCCACTTAATGCAATACAAGAAATACCAACACCTTCCCAGAACCCGGTGACACAAGTACATGAGCAATTTCTAAGAATTTATACAATTATACAACTCTTGTCCGAAAATTTAAATTGGACAAAGGCAATATAGATAAAAATGTAGGGACATAGAAGGGAGACTCTGCCAGCTGCGGAACGCCACCGGAACAATGCAACCTGAGTAAGTCTCCGAATCAATCACTGCACTATGAGGGTACCTGTGCAACAAAATGCACAGAAAGTGTAGCATGAGTACATATACATATATGTACCCAGTGAGTATCCCGCCTAACCTCGAAGAAGTAGTGACGAGAGGTCGAATTGACACTCACTAAGGTCCAACAATATAAATAGGACAGAATATGTTGAAAGCAGTAAACATGTGAAGGCAGTTAAGCATCAAATATATATAGGGCACTGAAATCAAAATAAATTCTGAAAGTAAGTAAATAAGTAATTTCCAATCATTAAATCCGCCATGGCGTACGGCCCGCTCCCATAAATGTATCTTTGAATCCGCCGTGGCATAAAACCCGCTCCCATAAATGTATACGAATACCTCTCAAATCCGCCGTGGCATACAACCCCGATCGCATATATGTACCATACTTTTCAACTCCGCCGTGGTGTACGGCCCGATCCCATAAAAACCTCTCAAATCCGTTGTGGCGTACGACCCGATCCCATATATGTACCATACTTTTCAACTCCACCGTGGCGTACGGCCCGATCCCATATATTTTACAAATATAAGAGTGGGGGAAATCACACATCGCTCATGGAATGTAAATTGCGAAGCGGTCACATGCACACACAATATTCTTTCCTTTTCATAATACTTACCATAAACAATTTCTTTCATACTACTTCCCGTAAAACAATCCCTTTCATATTATTTTCCGTAAAACAATTCCTTTCATTTTATGTTCCGTAAAATAATTTCATTCATTTTATGTTCCATAAAACAATTCCTTTCATTTTATTTTCCGTAATACAATTCCTTTCATTTTATTTTTCGTAAAACAATTCCTTTCATTTTATTTTCCGTAAAACAATTCCTTTCATTTTATTTTTCGTAAAACAATTCCTTTCATTTTATTTTCCGTAAAACAATTCCTTTCATATTATTTAAATTCCATAAATCTCAGAGAAACAAAACTACATATAATAAGGTTTCATGGCATATAATTCCGTACGAGAAGAACACTGGGCATGATGTGGGGCCTAACTACCCGGACGTAACAACAATAGCCGCTACGTACGGGCTCTCGTCACTTGGTACGTACGAAGCCCCCCCACCCCCACAAACAATTACACAAATCATATAGAATACCTATGGGGACAATTCCGTCTTACAAGGTTAGAAAGGAGACTCACCTCGCTCCGAAGATTCATCACCGGCTTCCGAGCCCCTACGACGACCCCAACGGATGTGCAACGCCCCCAAACTATCCAAATAGCGATAATTCAATGAAAGTATACTCAATTGATCATAAAAAATTCAAATTACAGAGTTCCTCAGCCCGACTCAATGAAATGACCAAAAATGCCCTCGAGCCCACGTGCCCGGACTTCGAAATTTCTTGAAGAAAAATCTCTACCCGAAGCTTTACTAATTAAATTTAACAATTTACTCAAATATTCATGCTCAATTCGTGGCAAAAATCCAAATTTTCAAAATTTTAGGTTTTCTTAAAAAATCCTAATTTTCCCACAATTTCTCATGTTTAACCCACGCATAAATCTTGTATTTAACTTTAAATGAGTAGGAGTAACTTACCTTAACATAGATGACAAAAATCCTCTCCTGAAGCTCTCCAAGAATCGTCCAAACCAAAGAAGAAATGAGGAAATGACCAACCATTCTCGGTTTTAAAACAATTTGCCCAGGTCATTTTCCGCACCTGCGGTCCTCTGCTCTGCGCTTCCGCAGGTGCGCTCAATCTTCCGCACCAGCGGCCTCCTTGACTCCAGCCAAGCTTAGCACTTGCGATCCAAAGGCCTCACCTGCGCCTTCGCAGGTGCGAAAATTCCCTCGCACCTGCGGTTCCAGCCTAGCCTAGCCATCCTTCACTCCTGCGGCACCAAGGCCGCACTTGCGGCTCCGCACCTACGGAAATTCCATCGCAGGTGTGGTTGCAACACATGACAGCAACTTCAGCTCCTTTCAACTTCAACTTTTGATCCGTTAACCACCCAAAATCCACCCGAGGCCCCCGAGACCCCGCCCAATTACACCAACTTGTCCCAAAACATAACACGGACTTGCTAGAAGCCTCAAATCACATCAAACAACATCGAAACGACGATCGCTCTCCAATTCAATTCTTTAAGACTTAAGAAATTTCAACTTCCACATCCAATGCCGAAACCTATCAAATCACATCTGATTGACCCCAAATTTTTCACACAAGTCATATTCTACATTACGGACCTGCTCCAACTTTTGGAATCGAATTCCGACCCCGATATCAAATTTCCACTTCCAGTCGGATTTTCTCAAATCCTTCAAATTTCTATCTTTAGCCAGATGGCTTCAAAATGACCTCCGGTCATCCGAATTCACTTCCGATCGCGCTCCCAACTCCAGAATTACCATACGGAGCTATTCCCAGACTCGAAATTTTAAACGGACGTCAATATCTATGAAATTCTCTTCAAGCCAAACTTAGGAAATTCCTTCAAAAATGCTAACTTCCACATTATACGCCGAAACGCTCCTGCGTTATCCAAAACCCGTTACGGACATATGCCCAAGTCCGAAATCATCATACCAACCTGCCGGAACCTTCAGATCCTGATTCCGAGGTCGTTTATTCAAAATTCCAATCTTACTGAATTCCTTCAACTTAAGGCCTCTGAAATGAATATTTTCCTTAAAATTCAACTCTGATCTTCCTGAATTTCAATTCCGACCTTACGCACAAGTCAATATACCTGAAATGAAGCTGTTTATAACTTTCAACCGCTGAACGACACGCTAGAGCTCAAAACGACCGGTCGGGTCGTTACATTCTCCCCCACTTAAACAGACGTTCGTCCTCTACAACCCCGCTGAAATCACTGTTTAGCACCTCGTGCACCTGCCCGTGCTACTACAACCCTGCTGAGCACACAAGCTTGATCAAATATGAAGATATCCTTTTCTTATTCATACAATACATTCCGAACTCGGTTCCAACACCCGAAATTCTCTGACATGCCTGATTCTAACATTTGAACATCGTATCAACTACCACATGTGGCACCAGAATACAACTGCGTGCCTCTGCTGAATCAGCACCATACACTGCATGGTTCATCATCTGACCACAATTACGCTCCCTGAACCTTAATAGCCAGAATTCTGCGAATTTGATGCTCTCACGACACCTTATAAGATACATTCATACATTCTTCTATAATGCTGACGATATCACCACAACAGAGGAGATGTGTAGAAATTCATAACCATCTGCAGAGTTAACCACACGTTGAATTCTTTACTCTAAACTTAGATCATTATCTCGTTGCAAACCAATAATGGCAAACCCTTTCAGTATACTAGCATAATCCTATCACACCGATCCCAAATTTATAAATCTCGTCTCACCCATTATGAACTACTCAGATAACCAATTACCCCAGGTATAACCAACAGTCTCACACGATGCCACAATGCGCCAATAGGCCACAATTTGAACGCGACACATAAGGAAACGACATCAGGAAGGGACTACCCGACTCGCGCTATAAATATGAACTTTCCTCAGAGAAATACGAAGTAAAACACAAGAATAATCATTATAGGAGTCTTTCTCAACATCACACTGTTGCGGCGCACAACCAGGTCAAAATAACATACCCGTGGCGGCGTGCCACCCGATCCTATCATAGAATTTACATAAAGAAATATATACACAGAGATGAATTGCTCACTATTACAATTTTCTGACATCGATCACAAGCACGCTGAGTGCACAATACCATTTTGGGGAGACTGATAGAGCCACATGCTACAAAACTCAAGCACAACTGATGTGCGATATATAATCTGAATCTCAAGAGCCATTCTGCTCACTTAACCTCATCGCCACGTAGAATCTCAACTCATAAGAATTTATCAAGCCATTTCACGCTCGCACAGCACAATCATAATATCACGTGAATTTGACGAAGATAAGACAACGCCTAATATTCCAACACCCCTCATTGAGGAGCTCTATACTGAAATGAACACATCTGACTCGCATGAAGCCCAAAATCTTTTTTAAATCCATTCATTCACTTCAAGCCGATTCTGCTCGCACTGAACTAGGCTGACAGCATTACCTGGGTCCATAATACCCCAATTCCTCTCATAATACACAAGAACAACCATCATAGCCGGGACAAACACCCCATAATCCACCATCAACTGAACCGAACACCTTCCATGCATAAATTCTCAATTAAGCAATATTACACTCCTTTATACTTGGTCTAATTCTTCAACCAATCAGGTGACTACATGCCACACTCATGCAATCTTCCCGCGGTCATGCCACCACGGCCTTCCACACAAGTTAACAAGTATGCACATCCATACCACCGACCACCCTAAGGCTGTAAAACAATTCAAGGACCCGTAACCAGGATACAAGCCTCTTTCACCAAACACCGAACTCAGATGACACTGAAGAACATTCACATCCATTGCTCTTGCTCATCTGAGTTCATGACATTCTTGTTAACACCGAGCCGCAACCTCGATTCCTACTTCCGGTTACATACCGCTTATTGCCCACAACATGACCATATAGAATAGCATAGGAAATTCCATCATAACTCCTTAACCACTAACAAGGTGAACACTTCATCACACAGAAACTTTCACTTACCTCAATTCATGAGAACCATAACAACACGCGAGTGAATTCTCAAAATCGCAATACATACCAATCCTCAAGTGGTGGTCTGAACCACCCTAAACCTTCCAGGATCCGCCTACACCTGACAGGCCATAGCACCTGAATGCTTCCAAATAAAATCTATTACGACGGTCGGCACGCCCCACCTGTATGAAATCCATACACATACCCAATCACAACGAAGGAACTGATCACTGCCGTATATGTGCCATTTCAACCATGGTTAACCAATCTTTCTTCTTCTCAGAGATTATACTGCAGAAGCTCGATTCTTACTTACACTGCTGCCTGAAACCCTTAAACACCACGTTCCTCTAACTTTCGAATTCATTAGGACCACTACTGAGAGTCACCCACTCTGACTGGCCCCGAATACAATCAACTCCAAGGCTCTCCTAGCACATGAACACCCTTTCAATGAAGCACGTGACTAAGTCGCTACCCTTACAACTTGCCTATGCCTCAAGCACAAATTCTTAATCTTCCAAAGCCTAACCCTAGTCCAATAGGACCAACTTCGCACACATTTATCGAATGCCATGCTCAATTACCGCTTTACTCATTTTCCTTAGCTGTAACAACTTGCCAATATGCCAACAATCCGCAACTCCATGAGGACACAACCCCACAACCCAACTGCAGGAGGTGGGACTCCCCCACTTAGCCCGAAGCTACTCCTTACCTCACTCTAGACCCATGCTGGAATCCTTTCTCCCTTGCTAGCATGATCTTGCTCAACCAATCCATCAGCCCTTCCGAATTTTCCTATTAGCATTCCCCAAATACCAAAAAATCCCTAGCATCATTCGCACATTCTGCCTCCTATCGAATCGCCGCTATGATTCCTTACAGAGAACTAACTAACCATACCACCGCTAACCTATACCAAAAAATACCCCGCTAACCTATACCCAGAAATACCCACTAACCTATTCCTAGGAATACCTGCTAACCTATACCTAGAAATAACCCACCTGCAGAAATCACCAACTAACACCGTCCACAATATTGCGTTACACACCCTCTACGACATCAATACCCCTCCCTAAGCCTGTTCTCATTCACCAACCTTGCCTGCCTGCCCGCTCCTCCTGGACATCTACTAACTGCTCCACCACAATTTCCGACCCACTACAACTCTCAAATCACTCCAACTTTCCCTTAAGATTGGCAGCCGTCCTACCACTGACCTCATGCTATGCTTCCACTCTTCCACTTGTTAAAATCTTTCCTTTAAGCAACTACCGACATCCGTTCCTTCCATCTGGCCTTTCAGAAATTTAGCTGCCATTTGACACGTCTCTCGTGACTTCCTTCCTCATATGCTTCTCGCTGCGACCTCAATGCAATATCATTTCTCGTAGCTCTTAAACACGCAGATCACCACTACTTCAGACTCTTCAAAGATCATCGAGCTGTCCTCGAGCTGTCTTCCTAGAAGTAACTATTATATTCTGAACCACAACACACCACGATCTCCGACATCCGTTCCTTCAATACTGCTTCACAACACTTTAACCCAATGCAACTGAAGAACCATAACACCAATGAACTTAATGCATCCCATTCGATCAATGACGACAATATTACATCATGGGTGAGTATTCCACCTCACTCGAAACCACAAAGTCTTGCTAATTTATCAATCCCAACCGGACCTTTCATAGTCCAGATTCCTTTCCTTCGCCAGAACTAAAATACTGAAATCTCAAAATCGCCCCCTGAGAAGACCTCCCTTCAAGCCATTCATCACCCCAACACAAGGGCAATCATTCTATCAACATACCAACACCGCGCGATAACCAATCGAAAACACCATAACAATCTGAGCACATCCTCAAAGTTCTCAGAAACAAAGCCAATGAAATGAAGAACCATAATATTCTTCTTGCAGGGCAACAATAACAGCCCCAAATGACTACGTAAGGAAGACTTCACACACCATATCTGTAACATCATCACAACTCCTCAAATTCCCGATTAATAAAAAGTGCTTCGCGATGCGTAAAATTGAGTAGGAGGAAGCATAGGCATAAGCCTTAAGGGAATCAAATCGCACGATGAGGAATCAAGAAGGGAAGTACTCCTAACAGCCCTGTAGCCTCTCGAAGATAAGTACAGACGTCTCCGTACCAATCCGCAAGACTTTACTAGACTTGCTCATGACTCGTGAAACCTAGGGGAACCTAGAGCTCTGATACCACGTTGTCACGACAAAATATCTATGGGTTGTGATGGCGCCAGACACACTGTCAGGCAAGCCAATCACTGAACTAGTTCAAACAACTTCCTGCTTAACATTTTCAAAAATCATGCCTTTTTCTGCATTTATAATCAAATAATAAAACAAATGCTCGTAAACTAAATACCGCAAAAAATCCATTTAATGCAGTATAAGAAATACCAACACGTTCCCAGAACCCGGTGACACAAGTACATGAGCAATTTCTAAGAATTTATACAATTATACAACTCTTGTCCGAAAATTTAAATTGGACAAAGGCAATATAGATAAAAATGTAGGGACATAGAAGGGAGACTCTGCCAGCTGCGGAACGCCACCGGAACAATGCAACCTGAGTAAGTCTCCGAATAAATCACTGCACTATGAGGGTACATGTGCAACAAAATGCACAGAAAGTGTAGCATGAGTACATATACATATATGTACCTAGTGAGTATCCCGCCTAACCTCAAAGAAGTAGTAACGAGAGGTCGACTTGACACTCACTAAGGTCCAACAATATAAATAGGACAGAATATGCTAAAAGCAGTAGACATGTGAAGGCAGTTAAGCAGCAAATATATATAGGGCACTGAAATCCAAATAAATTCTGAAAGTAAGTAAATAAGTTATTTCCATTCCTTAAATCCGCTGTGGCGTACGACCCGCTCCCATAAATGTATCGTTGAATCCGCCGTGGCGTATGACCCGCTCCCATAAATGTATCTTTGAATCCGCCGTGGCGTACGACCCGCTCCCATAAATGTATACGAATACCACTCAAATCCGCCGTGGTGTACGACCTGACCCCATAAATACCTCTCAAATCCGCCCGGGCGTACGGCCCGATCCCATATATGTACCATACTTTTCAACTCCGCCGTGGTGTACGGCCCGATCCCATATATTTTACAAATATAAGAGTGGGGGAAATCACACATCGCTCACGGAATGTAAATTGGGAAGCGGTCACATGCACACACAATATTCTTTCCTTTTCATATTTCTTTCATACTACTTCCCGTAAAACAATCGCTTTCATTTTATTTTCTGTAAAATAATTCCTTTCATTTTATTTTTCCGTAAAACAATTCCTTTCATTTTATTTTTTCGTAAAACAATTCCTTTGATATTATTTTAGGTAAAACAATTCCTTTCATTTTATGGTCCGTAAAACAATTCCTTTCATCTTTTTTTCCGTAAAACAATTCCTTTCATTTTATTTTCCGTAAAACAATTCCTTTCATTTTATGTTCCGTAAAACAATTCCTTTCATTTTATTTTCCGTAAAACAATTCCTTTCATTTTATTTTCCGTAAAACAATTCCTTTCATTTTATTTTCCGTAAAACAATTCCTTTCATTTTATTTTCCGTAAAACAATTCCTTTCATTTTATTTTCCGTAAAACAATTCCTTTCATTTTATTTTCCGTAAAACAATTCCTTTCATTTTATTTTCCGTAAAACAATTCCTTTCATTTTATTTTCCGTAAAACAATTCCTTTCATTTTATTTTCCGTAAAACAATTCCTTTCATTTTATTTTCCGTAAAACAATTCCTTTCATTTTATTTTCCGTAAAACAATTCCTTTCATTTTATTTTCCGTAAAACAATTCCTTTCATTTTATTTTCCGTAAAACAATTCCTTTCATTTTATTTTCCGTAAAACAATTCCTTTCATTTTATTTTCCGTAAAACAATTCCTTTCATTTTATTTTCCGTAAAACAATTCCTTTCATTTTATTTTCCGTAAAACAATTCCTTTCATTTTATTTTCCGTAAAACAATTCCTTTCATTTTATTTTCCGTAAAACAATTCCTTTCATTTTATTTTCCGTAAAACAATTCCTTTCATTTTATTTTCCGTAAAACAATTCCTTTCATTTTATTTTCCGTAAAACAATTCCTTTCATTTTATTTTCCGTAAAACAATTCCTTTCATTTTATTTTCCGTAAAACAATTCCTTTCATTTTATTTTCCGTAAAACAATTCCTTTCATATTATTTTCCGTAAAACAATTCCTTTCATATTATTTTCCGTAAAACAATTCCTTTCATTTTATTTTCCGTAAAACAATTCCTTTCATTTTATTTTCCGTAAAACAATTCCTTTCATATTATTTTCCGTAAAACAATTCCTTTCATATTATTTAAATTCCATAAATCTCAGAGAAACAAAACTACATATAATAAGGTTTCATAGCATATAATTCCATACGAGAAGAACACGGGGCATGATGTGGGGCCTAACTACCCGGACGTAACAACAATAGCCGCTACATACGGACTCTCGTCACTTTGTACGTACGTAGCCCCCCCAACAAACAATTACACAAATCATGTAGAACACCTATGGGGACAATTCCCTCTTACAAGGTTAGAAAGGAGACTCACCTCGCTCCGAAGATTCATCATCGGCTTCCGAGCCCCTACGACGACCCCAACGGATGCGCAACGCCCCCAAACTATCCAAATAACGATAATTCAATGAAAGTATACTCAATTGATCATAACAAATTCAAATTACAGAGTTCTTCAACCCGACTCAATGAAATGACAAAAAATGCCCTCAGGCCCACGTGCCCGGACTTCGAAATTTCTTGAGAAAAATTTCTACCCGAAGCTTTACTAATTAAATTACATAATTTACTCAAATATTCATGCTCAATTCGTGGCTAAAATCCAAATTTCTAAATTTCTAGGTTTTCTTCAAAAATCCTAATTTTCCCACAATTTCTCATGTTTAACCCATGCATAAATCTTGTATTTAACTTGAAATGAGTAGGAGTAACTTACCTTAATGTCACGACCCAAATCCCTAATTCAGGTCGCGATGGCGCCCAACAGCGGGGTTAGGCAAGCCGATTTAACTTTCACTAAGTGATACCCTTCCCATTCGATCAAACGAGTGAATGATTTCGAGTTTATAACAACTAACATGATACTAGTCTTGAGTGAATGGAAAAATCATAGAAGATACAAGGCCAAAATAAAACATACACATAGATATACATCCCAAAACCCCAAAAATATATACCGCGTGTGTGCCAGGAACTAGTGTCAC
>ML277376.1:29841-76320 GCA_005239495.1 Nicotiana undulata
GAATCGTAAAGTAAGCAGGATGTAAAGAAACTGTAGGAAAGTAAAACAAATAATCAAGTACATCAGTAAGCGGCATCAAATAATAATCTCAAATCAAACAAGTTTGGTATCCGCCGTGGCGTACAGCCCGATCCCACCCTGGTAGTCTCAATCTCGCCGTGGCGTACGGCCCGATCCCACCCTGGTAGTCTCAATCTCGCCGTGGTGTACGACCCGATCCCACCCTGGTAGTCTCAATCTCGCCGTGGCGTATGACCTGATCCCATAATATAATCAATCATCAATCTACCGTGGCGTACGACCCGATCCCATAATATAGTCAATCATCAATCTATCGTGGCGTACGGTCCGATCCCATAATATAGTCAATTATCAATCTACCGTGGCGTACGACCCGATCCCATAATATAGTCAATTATCAATCTGCCGTGGCGTACGGCCCGATCCCATAATATAGTCAATTATCAATCTGCCGTGACCCTCTTATCACCCTTAAATCAAGACAAGTATCACAACATTCAAAGACAAAAATACCAAGCACACAAGTATACAAGTCATAACTATGCTACAACGGAGGAAAACAATGAGCATGTTGTGTCCTAGCTACCCGGACGAAACAGTAATAGCCACTACGTACAGACTCTCGTCACTCGGTGCGTACGTAGCCCCCAAACAAGATCACATAGCAAACAAGGCTACCTAGAGGGACAATTTCCCTCTTACGAGGTTAGAAAGGAGACTCACCTCGATAAAAGCACTCCTCGGACCAAGGACCGGATCAAAGATGCGCTCGAATTTCCGAAACTACTCCTGACGGCTCTCCACTAGCCAAACATAGTATAATTGAGTCAATTCATGCTCTAGGAATAAGAATTAACAAGATATTCCAAAATATAGCATTCTTGAAGGTTTTTGAAATTTCAAACCCGAGACCACGCGTTCGGATTTTGAAAATTCTCGAAGGAATGAATTACCCGAAGCCTAAGGATCGTAATTACATAATTTATTTAGGAATTCATGGCTAAAAAGGAGTAATTCACTAATTATCAAAGCCCTAGAATTTTCTACTCAATTTTCCCATGATTTGATATTTTAATAGGTAACCTAGTTGGAATTCCATAATTAATCAATGAATTTATAGAGGAAATTACACTAACCTTGAGGAACTTGACCTTGGACAGCTTTTCCCTAGCTTTGAAAAGCTTTAATGGAGGTTGGGTATTGAAAATGAAGAAGAAAACCCGTAATTGGACATTTAAGTACTGCCTAGGAAAACCTTCACCGTGATCGCGGCATCAGGCCTGCGATCGCAGAGACCAAGCTGCCAGACCACTGCGGTCGCGGCTAGAAGTCTGCGATCGCGGAGAACAAATGGCCGTGGGCCCCCAAGCAACACTATTCGATCGCATAGTGGGGACTGCGACCGGGGAGAGTGAGGAGTTAGGCTTATGCGATCACAGGAGTGAGGTCTGCGATCGCAGAGAGTGGGGGGAGAGACTTATGCGAACGTAGGGTGATGTCTGTGATCGCAGAGCACAAAATTTAGCCCAGAAGAAATCCCTCTCTGCGATCGCAATCATCCCTCTACGATCGCAGAGAAGGAAACTAGACAGGGATTTTCTGGTTTTTCTAACTTAGCTCCCGGGGGTCTAAAACACCCCCGAGCCCCCCGGGACCCTGTCCAAAAGCCCCGACAAGTCTGTATTCATGATACGGACTCGCTTGAACTTCTGAAACGTGAAAAACAATAACGGATCTCAAAATTCAACCCCAAAACCAAATTATTCAAACTTAAGAACTTTGTAATTCTAGAATTCATGGCATTGCGCTGAACGGGTCTATACTACTCGGAATGACCCCAAATTTTGCAGACAAGTCGTAAATGACTATACGGAACTATTTCAGGTCTTGGAATTCCATTCGGACCCCGATAGCATTAAGTCCCATTCCAGGCCAACTTAAGGAAATCCTGATTTCCATTTCGGGCGCCGAAACGCTCCCGGGTCATCTGAAACCCGAGCCGAACATACGTCTAAGTTCGAAATCATCATACGGAGATACTGGAGATGTCAAGACTCGATTCCGAGGTCGTTAGCTCAAAATGTTGACCGAAGTCAAACTTGGCCAAATAGGCCAGCCTTAAGAATCCAAGTGTTCCTAAACCATCCAAATCATCCCCAAATCCCGAACCACCCGCTCCCGCGAGTCAGAAAGCACGAATAGATGCTATAGAAGGTTTCATTTAAGGAAACAGGATCTTAATACGCAAAACGACTAGCTGGGTCATTACATTCTCCCCCTCTTAAACAAACGTTCGTCCTCGAACGGGACTAGAATCATACCTGGAGTGCTGAATAGCTGTGGATATCTGCTCCGCATATCTTGCTCGGACTCCCAAGTCGCCTCCTCAACTTGTTGGCCCCTCCACTGGACCTTAACCGTGAAAAATGTCTTAGACCTCAGCTGGCAGTCCTGCCTACCGAGAATAGCCACTGGCTCCTCCTCGTAGCCCAACTTCTCATCTAACTGAATAGTGCTGTAATCAACCACGTGTGAGAAGTCGGCGTGATACCTACGAAGCATGGAAACATGAAAAACTGGGTGAACTCCTGATAAGGCTGGAGGAAAAGCAAGCTCATAAGCAACCTCTCCAACCCGCTTCAGCACCTCGAAAGGACCTATAAATCTGGGGCTCAACTTTCCTTTCTTTCCGAATCTCATAATGCCTTTCATCGGCGAGACCTTTAACATAACCTTATCTCCCTCCATGAAAGCTACATCATGTGCCCGCTGATCTGCGTAGCTCTTCTGCCTAGACTGTGCTGTACGGAGCCTTTCCAAAATAATCTTTACCTTTTCCAAGGCATCTCTGACCAGATCTGTACCGTATAGTTTGGCCTCGCCAGGCTCAAACCACCCAATTGGAGAACGACATCGCCGACTGTATAAAGCCTCGAATGGAGCCATCTCGATACTGGACTGATAACTATTATTGTATGCAAACTCTGCTAAGGGCAAGAACTGATCCCACTAACCCCCGAAATCAATCACGCAAGCCCTGAGCATATCCTCCAAAATCTCAACTGTACGCTCTGACTGACCATAAGTCTGAGGGTGAAATGCTGAATTGAGGTCTATTTGAGTACCCATCTCGCTGTGCAAAGCTCTCCAGAAGTGCGAAGTGAACTGAGGACCCCGATTTGAAATGATAGACACCGGCACACCGTGCAATCGGACTATCTCACGAAGGTAAATCTGAGCCAGCCTCTCTGTAGTATAAGTAGTAGCCATATGAATAAAATGTGCTGATTTGATCAGTCTATCCACAATGACCCAAACCACATCAACCTTCCGCAAAGTCCGAGGCAACCCAACCACGAAGTCCATTGTGATACGCTCCAATTTCCACTGAGGAATGGGCATCTGCTGAAACAAGCCTTCTGGCCGCTGATGCTCGTACTTAACCTGCTGACAATTAAGACACCTAGCCCCATGCTGAACAATGTCTTTCTTCATCCGCCTCCACCAGTAGTGTTGCTTCAAATCACGGTACATCTTCGTAGCTCCAGGGTGGAAAGAATACCGAGAACTGTTAGCCTCTGCTAGAATCCTCTCCCTCAGGCTATCAATATTAGGAACACACAATCGGCCCCAGAGTCGCAGAACACCATCCTCGCCTAAAGTAATCTCCTTGGCCCTGCCCTGAACCACCGTATCCCGTAGCTCTGCTAGACGTGGATCATCAAACTGTAGAGCCTTAATCTCCCCCAATAATGAAGACTGAGCAATCACACGAGCTAGAACTCGACGAGGCTCAGAAAGATCCAATCTCACCAGGCGATTGGCTAGGGACTGAATGTCCCCGGCTAAAGGTCTCGCCTCAGCTGCAATGTAGGCTAAACTACCCATACTAGCTGCCCGCCTGCTCAAGGCATCTGCTACCACATTTTCTTTTCCCGGGTGATACAGAATAGTGAGATCATAGTCTTTCAACAACTCAAGCCACCTACGCTGCCTCAAATTAAGGTCCCTCTGCTTGAGTAAGTATTGCAGGCTGCGGTGGTTGGTATAGACCTCACAAGATACACCGTACAAATAATGTCGCCATATCTTCAAAGCATGAACAATCGCCGCCAACTCCAAATCGTGCACATGGTAATTCTTTTCATGAACCTTCAGTTGCCGCGAAGCATAAGCAATAACCTTGCCATCCTGCATCAATACACATCCCAACCCGACGCGCAAGGCGTCGCAATACACTGTATACACTCCAAACTCAGAAGGCAATGATAACACTGATGCTGAAGTCAATGCCGATTTGAGCTTCTGAAAGCTCGCCTCACAATCGTCGGAACACTGAAATGGAGCATTCTTCTGAGTCAATCTAGTCAGTGAAGCGGCAATAGAAGAGAATCCCTTCACGAATCGACGGTAATAACCTGCTAAACCCAGAAAACTCCTGATCTCTGAAGCTGACGTAGGACGTGGCCAACTCTGAACTGCCTCAATCTTCTGTGGATCAACCTTAATATCCTCACCTGAAACCACATGCCCCAGAAATGCCACGGACTCCAGCCAAAACTCGCACTTGGAGAATTTAGCATGTAGCTTATGCTCTCGCAAAGTCTGAAATACAACTATCAAATGCTGCTCGTGCTCTCCCAAGCTCCGGGAGTAGATCAATATGTCATCAATGAAAACAATAACGAAGGAGTCGATATACGGCCTGAACACCCTATTCATCAAGTCCATAAATTTTGTTGGGGCATTAGTCAAGCCAAATGACATCACTAAAAAATCATAGTGGCCATATCTGGTGCGAAATGTAGTCTTCGGGACATCAGAAGCCCGAATCTTCAACTGGTGATAACCGGACCTCAGATCAATCTTAGAGAAAACACGAGCACCCTGTAGCTGATCAAACAAATCATCAATGTGCGACAGAGGATACTTGTTCTTGATGGTCACCTTATTCAACTGGCGGTAGTCAATACACATCCGCATAGACCCATCCTTCTTCTTCACAAATGGTACTGGAGCACCCTACGGTGACACGCTCGTCCTAATAAACCCCTTGTCCAACAACTCCTCAAGCTGCTCTTTCAACCCTTTTAGCTCCTTAGGAGCCATATGACAAGGAGGAATAGAAATAGGCTGAGTATCTGGAGCCAAATCAATGCAGAAATCTATATCTCGATCTGGAGGCATGCCTGGAAGATCTGAAGGAAACACATCCGAAAACTCTCGAACGACATATACTGAATCAAGGGTAGGAGACTCGGCGGTGGTGTCCCACACATAAGCAAGATAAGACAGACACCCTTTCTCGACTATGTGCCGAGCTTTCATGAAGGAAATGACCCGGCCGAATGCACTAACTGAAGCACCCTTCCACTCTAACCTCGGCGACTCAGGCATGGCTAATGTAACTGTCTTGGCATAGAAATCCAGGACAGCATGATGAGGGGATAACCAATCCATGCCCAAGATGACCTCGAAATCAACCATATCAAGCAACAACAGGTCGGCTCTCGTCTCATATTCACAGAAGGTAATCACACAAGACTGGTAGATCCGGTCTACCATTACAGAGTCGCCCACAAGAGTGGATACATACAAGAGAGAACCCAAAGACTCACAACTAACATCCAGAGAATGGGCAAATAATGCTAAAACATAAGAATATGTAGACCCTGGATCAAATAGCACTGAACCCTCTCTACCACAGACCGAAATAATACCTGTAATCACGGCGTCTGGTGCCACTGCGTCTGCCCTGGCTGGAATAGCATAAAATCTGGCTGGATCACCCGCTGACTGAGCTCCCCCAGGACGAACTGGAGCTGAACGACCCCTTCCTGACTGGCCTCCCCCTCTAGGACGGCCCCTACCGATCTGACCTCCACCTCTAAGTGGTCGTGCTGCTAGCGCTGTAATTATAGGCTGCTGGCTCTGCTGCACGGCCTTGCCCCGATTCCTGGGACAAAACCTCCATGCGTGACCCAGATCCCCACACTCGAAGCAACCCCCTGGCACTACTGCTTGCTGGCCTGAAGAGGAGGAACCCTGACTAGCTGAAGAGCGGTGTGAATCCCCTGGTAAATCACTGTGATAAGAACTGGAGGATCTCTGATGGCTAGAATAACTGCTGGACGCATTCTGGATGGCTGAAGGATGATAGGAGCGCTCTGGTATGGCGCTAAACTGGGGCCTGACTGGAACAACCCTAGGAGGTACTAGAGGTGCTAAATAGGAAGGCCTGCTGAACTGGACACCTCCGTACTAACCCTGGCCATAGCTGGAGCCCCTATGAAGTCGCCTAAAAACCTGGCCCTCTTGTCCTGCTGACCCTGCTCCCTGCCCCTCACACAGTAACCCTCGATACGTCGAGCTATCTCGACTACAAGCTGATATGGGGTACCCATCTCTACCTCTATGGCCATGGAAGTTGTGATTCCCGGATGTAATCCTGCCACAAACCGTCGAACCCTCTCAACATCTGTGGGTAATATCATGAAAGCATGGCGAGACAACTCTGAGAACCTGGCCTCATAATCTAACAAAGACATCTGCCTCTACTCTAACCTCTCAAACTGACCCCGAAGCTCCTCCCTCTCAGATGGTGGAATGTATCTGTCCAAAATAACTGAATAAACTGCTCCCAAGTAACCGGTGGCGACCCTTCTGGCCTACTAAGAACATATGACTGCCACCAGCGGCGAGCTCTGCCCTCAAGCTGAAATGTCGTGAAATCTACCCCGTGTGACTCTAATATCCTCATGTTGTGCAGTCTGTCCCTGCACCTCTCGATAAAATATGGTGCATCCTCTCCTCGCTCACCCCTGAAGGTCGGAGGCGAAGCTGGGTCCACCTACCTAGCAGCTTCTGCTGGTCTATCTCTGAAACTAGCTTGGGCTCCGGTGCTGCCACCCCAGGCTGAACCCCAACCACTGGTGGAATATCTGGAGTACGATGTACTGCTGCTACTGGTCCTGTAGCCCGGGCGGTAGGGGTCTGACTCCCCCTCCTACCTGCGAAGCAGCAAGATCTGATGGGAGTACACCCGTCTGTGACATAGTATCCATGAACCTCAGCATACGGCCCATGACCTCCTGGAAGCCCGACGCCGTCATAAAATCAGCGGGTGGTGGAGCTACTGGAGGAAGCTCATCCTGCTCCTCAATATAAGGATCCTCAATTGGTGCAACCGGTACAGCTCTGAGACGCCCTCGCCCCCTACTACAAAGAGAAGCCCTACCCCTGCCCCTACCACGGCCTCGAGCGGCGGGGGTAGCAACCTCTCCTAGATCAGGAACATGTGAAACACGCGTCCTAATCTGTGAGAGAATAGAAGAAATGGTTTGAGTACATCATAGGTTGCACGATCAGATATGAACAAAAGGAGTTTCTTAACACCCTATAGCCTCCTGAAGATAAGTACAGACGTCTTCGTAACGATCCGCAAGACTCTACTAGGTTTGCTCGTGACTCGTAAGACTACGTGAACCTAAGGCTCTGATACCACGTTTTCACGAGCCAAATCCCTAATTCAGGTCACGATGGCGCCCAACAGCGGGGTTAGGCAAGCCGATATAACTTTCACTAGGTGATACCCTTCCCATTCGATCAACAGGTCAATGATTACCAGTTTATAACAACTAACATGATGCTAGCCTTGAGTTAAAGTAAAGTCATAGTAGGTATAAAGCCGAAATAAAACATACATACAGATATACATCCAAAAACCCCAAAAATATAAATACCGTGTGTGTGCCAGGATCTAGTGTCACGAGTGTCACGGGAAACTACTGAATTTACAATGACTACAACATATACAGGGTCTCAGTCTGAGTGAAATAGACAGATAACATAACAAAGAAACTCCCGGACGCTGCTAGGAAGTCGTTAGGAAAGAAGCTCACCGTGAAGTATGACCACGCTATCAGTATCTAGCACCGGCCTGAAAATCAGATGGACCAGCCTCCAGACCTGTACAGTCAAGTACAGAAAAGGAAAGAAAGTGCAGCATGAGTACATATATATAAATATGTACCCAGTGAGTATCCCGTCTAATCTCGAAGAAGTAGTGACGAGAGGTCGACTCAATACTCACTAAGGTCCAAGAATCGTAAAGTAAGCAGGATGTAAAGAAATTGCAGGCAAGTAAAACAAATAATCAAGTACACCAATAACCGGCATCAAATAACAATCTCAAATCAAACAAGTTTGGTATCCGCCGTGGCGTACGACCCGATCCCACCCTGGTAGTCTCAATCTCGCCGTGGCGTACGACCCGATCCCACCTTGGTAGTCTCAATCTCACCGTGGCGTACGGCCCGATCCCACCCTGGTAGTCTTAATCTCGCCGTGTCGTACGGCCCGATCCCACCCTGGTAGTCTCAATCTCGCTGTGGCGTACGACCCGATCCCATAATATAATCAATTATCAATCTGCCGTGGCGTACGACCCGATCCCACCCTGGTAGTCTCAATCTCGCTGTGGCGTACGACCCGATCCCATAATATAATCAATTATCAATCTGCCGTGGCGTACGACCCGATCCCATAATATAGTCAATCATCAATTTGCCGTGGCGTACGGCCCGATCCCATAATATAGTCAAAATTATCAATCTGTCGTGGCGTACAGCCCAATCCCATAATATAGTCAATTATCAATCTGCCGTGGCGTACGACCCGATCCCATAATATAGTCAATTATCAATCTGGCGTGACCCTCTTATCACCCTTAAATCAAGCCAAGTATCACAACGTTCAAAGACAACAATACCAAGCACACAAGTATACAAGTCATAACTATCCTACAACAGAGGAAAACAATGAGCATGATGTATCCTAGCTACCTGGACGAAACAGTAAAAGCACTACGTACGGACTCTCGTCACTCGATGCGTACGTAGCCCATAAAATCCCAGAAAACAAGGCTACCTAGAGGGACAATTTCCCTCTTACGAGGTTATAAAGGAGACTCACCTCGATAAAAGCACTCCTCGGACCAAGGACCGGATCAAAGATGCGCTCGGATTTCCGAAACTACTCCTGACGGCTCTCCACTAGCCAAACATAGTATAATTGAGTCAATTCATGTTCTAGGAATAAGAATTAAAAAGATATTCCAAAATATAGCATTCTTGAAGGTTTTTGAAATTTTGACCCCGATCCCACGCGTTCGGATTTTGAAAATTCTAGAAGGAATGAATTACCCGAAGCCTAAGGATCGTAATTACATAATTTATTTAGGAATTCATGGCTAAAAAGAAGTAATTCACTAATTATCAAAGCCCTAGAATTTTCTACCCATTTTCCCCATGATTTGATATTTTAATAGGTAACCTAGTTGGAATTCCATAATTAATCTATAAATTTAGAGAGGAAATTACACTAACCTTGAGGAACTTGACCTTGGACAGCTTTTCCCTAGCTTTGAGGAGCTTTAATGGAGGATGGTATTGAAAATGAAGAAGAAAACCCGTAATTGGACATTTAAGTACTGCCCAGGAAAACCTTCACCGCGATCGCGACATCAAGCCTGCGATCGCAGAGACCAAGCTGTCAGACCACTGCGGTCGCGGCTGGAGGTCTGCGATCGCGGAGAACAAATGGCCCTGGGCCCCCAAACAACACTATGCGATCGCATAGTAGGGCCTGCGACCGCGGAGAGTGAGGAGTTAGGCTTATGCGATCGCAGGAGTGAGGTCTGCGATCGTAGAGCACAAAATTTAGCCCAGAAGAAATCCCTCTCTGCGATCGCAATCATCCCTCTGCGATCGCAGAGAAGGAAACCAGACAGGGATTTTTTGGTTTTTCTAACTTAGCTCCCGGGGGTCTAAAACACCCCCGAGCCCCCCGGGACCCTGTCCAAAAGCCCCGGCAAGTCTGTATTCATGATACGGACTCGATCGAACTTCCGGAACATGAAAAACAACAACGGAACTCAAAATTCAACCCCAAAACCAAATTATTCAAACTTAAGAACTTTGGAATTCTAGAATTCATGGCATTGCGCCGAACGGGTCTATACTACTCGGAATGACCCCAAATTTTGCAGACAAGTCGTAAATGACTATACAGAACTAATGCCGGTCTCGGAATTCCATTCGGACCCCGATAGCATTAAGTCCCGTTCCAGGTTTAATTCTAAACTTAAGGAAATCCTGATTTCCATTACGGGCGCCGAAATGCTCCCAGGTCATCAGAAACCCGAGCCGAACATACGCCCAAGTCCGAAATCATCATACGGAGCTACTGGAGATGTCAGGACTTGATTCAGAAGTCGTTTCCTCAAAATATTGACCGAAGTCAAACTTGGCCAAATAGGCCAGCCTTAAGGAACCAAGTGTTCCTAAACCATCCAAATCATTCCCAAATCCCGAACCACCCGCTCCCGCGAGTCATAAAGCACGAATAGACGCTATAGAAGGTTTCATTTAAGGAAACGGGATCTTAATACGCAAAACGACCGGCTGGGTCGTTACACTTAACATAGATGACGGAAATCCTCTCCATAAGTTCTCCAAGAATCGTCCAAACCAAAGAAGAAATGAGGAAATGACCAACCATTCTCGGCTTCAAAACAATCTGCCCAGGTCGTTTTCCACACCTGCGGTCTTCTGCTCGCACCTGCGCTTCCGCAGGTGCGCTCAATCTTCCGCACCAGCGGCCTCCTCGACTCCAGCCAAACTTCGCACTTGCGATCCAAAGGCTGCACATGCGCCTTTGCAGGTGCGGAAATTCCCTCGCACCTACGGTTCCAGCCTAGCCCAGCCATCCTTCGCTCATGCGGCACCAAGGCCGCACTTGAGGCTCCGCACCTACGAAAATTCCATCGCAGGTGTGGTTGCACCAGATGACAGCAACTTCAGCTCCTTTCAACTTCAACTTTTGATCCGTTAACCACCCGAAATCCACCCGAGGCCCCCGGGACCCCGTCCAATTACACCAACCTGTCCCAAAACATAACACAGACTTGCTAGAAGCCTCAAATCACATCAAACAACATCGAAACGACGAATCGCTCTCCAATTCAATTCTTTAAGACTTAAGAAATTTCAACTTCCACATCCGATGCCGAAACCTATCAAATCACATCTGATTGACCCCAAATTTTTCACACAAGTCATATTCTACATTACGGACCTGCTCCAACTTCCGGAATCGCATTTCGACCTCGATATCAAATTTCCACTTCCGGTCGAATTTTCTCAAAACATTCAAATTTCTATCTTTAGACAGATGGCTTCAAAATGACCTCTGGTCATCCGAATTCACTTCCGATCGCGCTCCCAGCTCCAGAATTACCATACGGAGCTATTCCCAGACTCAAAATCTCAAACGGACGTCAATATCTATGAAATGCTCTTCAAGCCAAACTTAGGAAATTCCTTCAAAAATGCTAACTTCCACATTATACGCCGAAACGCTCCCGGGTTATCCAAAACCCGGTCCGGACATATGCCCAAGTCCGAAATCATCATACGAACCTGTTGGAACCTTCAGATCCTGATTCTGAGGTCGTTTACTCAAAATTCCAATCTTACTCAATTCCTTCAACTTAAGGCCTCTAAAATGAATATTTTTCTTTTAATTCAACTCCGATCTTCCTAAATTTAAATTCCGACCATACGCACATATCAAAATATACCTGAAATGAAGCTATTCATGACTTCCAACCGTTGAACGACAAGCTAGAGCTCAAAACGACCGATCGGGTCGTTACACTATCAATCAATTTCACTCTTCATTTCACGATATCACTGTTTAATCATTCTACGACATTAGTTACCATATATAAACTCTTTTTTATAAGTGTAACAACCATAAATATTCCAGTTACCAGCAATGAACAGAAAAGCAAAAGGAAGAATATCATCATAACAAAAACACCATTGAACTCTGCTTTTTTGCCGTTAAGATTTCAGAACACCATTAAACACCCATTTTAGAACACAAGAGTCAACGAACCAGAAAACAAACAAAAAAGTAAAATCCCCATATATATACAACAATTTTCTCCAACTCTCCCAACTTTAAATTTCCCTATTTATGTTTTAGAACTCTGTCGACCTCAACAATGTAGTTTTGAAGGGTATTTGTCACTTTAATTTCTCCTAAACAACAGTAAACTCAATATTAAGTACAAAATAAACTTCGAATAAAATTTTGGCTCAAAGAATTGAAACCCAGTTTCTCAAACTCCAATTTTACTAAAACCCAAAATTTAAGCAATCTTCTTTAATTTTTTATCATCGATTTTTTTTCACGGAAAACTCAAATCTTCACCAAATTTGAGATACAAACTTCAAACCACACCAAAATTAAAAACCAAACATAAATTAGAACAAAAGATAGTAACTTCATAGAAACCCATTTGTGTATTTTGTAATCTTTTCCAAAAACACTTGAATAGAAAATCTAGAGATAGGGATTTTATAAACCATGGAAGAGTGCATGCAGACCTATTGGGGTAGAGAGCAATACTGGTTGAAGCCTTTGCTGGTCGAAATCCTTCACTGGTCGAAATCTCGCTGGATTTGGAGCCATTTTTTGATCTTGAAGAAGATTCACTGGAGGGTTTTTCTCAATGAACTGAATAGAAAAGCTTTTACTTTGACTAGTAGAATTCTGTGGAGCCGATTTTCGCTCTTGAAGAAGACACTCTCTTTAACTTTAATTTGATATAATGAACTGATGAAGAAAATAACTCTTTTACTTTAATTTGATATACGTATAATTTTTTTATTATAAAAAGAAACATTCGCGGGTTTTGTGAAATAGTTGAGGGAAATGAAATCCTCACAGAACCGTCCCCACAGAGTATTTTTACAAAATTGTCTCCATAGAGAGGTATTTTGCAACGGTTGTGATACTAATGCGATGGTTTAGTTTTAATTCTGTTTTAATAGGCTCAAGCGGCTATTGCGACAGTTGTAACCCTTGCAGTACACCATCTATTGCAAGGGTTATGTAACCGTTGCTAAATAACCGATGCAATAGGTTCATTTTCTAGTAGTGTATTTTTTTTGCTAAACCTATCATTTCTAAGCCAGTATTTCCATCTCTGGGTTATTTTCTCGAAACCCTAATCTCATCTCCTAAACTTTTTTAGATCTGTAACTGATCTGAGAAGAATCAAACTATTTTTACTTGTTTTTATGAGAAACCTTCTGTTTTTCAAAGCGTCGCTTCATTTTTTTCCTAACTAGGGTTTCTGAAACCTTTTCTTCAAAATAATTTCGGATTTTTTAGTGTTTATTCCCTGATTCTTTTGTGTTTAATTGATTTTTTAAGTATCCCTTTAACCCTTGCTAGTTATGTTAAAACCCCAAAATGTTTAGCACTATGTTTGGATTCTGAGTTCGTCCTTGCTGTTTGTCCATTCAATTCTGCTATGTGTTTTATTCTCATGAATAATGCTTCGTTTAATTTGAATATTTTGTGATTTTACCCTAGTATATCTTATTAGGGTTTCATATGTGATTCTTCCTGTTTATATTTGGTTTACTTGCTTATTCATAGAAAATCTATATTATTTTCCTTAAGACCAGTGTTATTTTGTATCCCGGGTTCATTGATTTGCTATGGTGATACTTGTGTGCTGATTTCCCCAAATTATTTCCATATTTTACAGTCTTTAAATTATCTCCTACCTTACTATGAGATTAACCGTGCTACTCATTGATTCTTACTACTTATTAACCTTTGTGTATCTAACCCTAATTACCTACTTGGTACCTAGATTATTTGATTTCTTTCCTTAATTGGTTCTTGCTCTTTACCGTTGGTAAATTACTCCCTTAATTAAGAGAAGACTTTACTAATTTTGTTCTTAATTGATTCTGTGACTCTCCAATTACTGAATAATTTATTGCTTACCTTATTTGTCTAGCTCTCATTTGCTATATATTCCCTCTTCAACTCTCACTAACACACGAACACTGGTTCAGCAACTCTCTCTTAGACTTAAAGCTTTCTGTTCTTTCTTGTTACTTGCTACTTCTATTGAACTAGCCGGCTGTAAGCAAAGGCTAGTTATTGCACTACATTGATCTATACTTTGTGTCTGCTCTCCTTAACTATTATGTTCTAATTTAATTCCAAGTTCAAACTCTACGCGTTCTCATATTGCTTTAGTTTGCTAATTTCCAGTCTATTCCTGTATATTCTTTGTTGTTCAAAATGTAATTAGCATGCTTAAATCTTTGTTTAACTTAGCATACATGGGTTCTGCCCTGTTCAACTTGTGATTAACATGTCTGATGACTTGCCTATTGCTCTCTCTAGCATGTCTCAATCTGACTCTACTCCATGCTTGCATGTTTTATTGTGTGTCTGTTGTTTACTCAGTTTCTAATATTAACCTGTTTTGCTAAGTTATTTACTATCCCTAAGTACTTCTGATTCTATGTTTAACTCTGTTTAGTACAACTATGTTCTCAATTGTCTGTTCAAAAATCCATATGTCTGTAGCTGTATGACTAATTCTTTAAATCCTATAAACTCTAAGAAAACTTTTGTGCTCTTAGTGTTATATTCTATGTGTCCCCAACTCCCATACCCATTGAGTGAAATATGTATTTGAATAATGATGTCTAAACTGTTTGCTGATTTCTCACAAGTTCACACTACTTTTTTTCAAAACTGTTTTGTTACTAATCACTTCCTATTTTTCATAAAACCTCTTTATTTAATTGAGTCATTTCAATACTGTTTTTCATATCAAAACCTTTTCAAAACTATGGCAAGCACTCTCACTATGCGCGCCTGATTTATAATCATGAGACTAAATGGCATCTAGTGCTGTTTCCTTCTTCCTTAATCTAGATCGTGCATAAAGTTGAGGCTTTAGTGTTTGTATCTAATATTAACCTTGTTTTTTTCAGGGATGCCTTAGACTAGGAAGAAAGCGATTAGTAGACGACTTGATATAGCTGCGGGATAAGGTACCAGTCAAGTGCCTCAAGCCAGAGCAGTTCAAATTGAGGATCAAAGTGAGATGTCGTCTCATACCTCATATACTATGTCTCATCCAGAGGATATTAGAAGGAACTCAACACCACCAGTTCCTATGTCTGGCCTTACAGACCAGGATATGCGGAGTGCGGTATAGTTGTTGACTAGCTTAGTAGCTGCTCAAGCTTAGAGGCAGAATACCGGTGTTGTTGATAAATCAGGTAGTACGAGAGTTCGTGATTTTATTAATCTAGACCCTCCAGTGTTTACAGGATCAAACCCCAAGGAGGACCCACAGACTTTTATTGACCAGGTTCATCGTACATTGCGGATTATGCATGCTACAGATATAGAGGCAGTAGAGTTGGCTTCTTATCGGTTACGTGATTTAGTAGTTTTCTGGTATGATAGTTGGGAGAGATCCAGGGATTTGAACGCCTCTCCCGCTGTGTGGAAGAAATTTTCTAATGCCTTTCTTCGTCACTATTTTCCCGTTGAAGTACGACGAGCTGGAGCTGATAAGGTCTTGAACCTTAGACAAGGTAATATGAGTGTGCGAGAGTATAGCATGCAGTTTGATTCTTTAGCAAGGTATGCTCCTCATATGGTGGCCGAGATGAGTGATAAGGTGCATATGTTCGTGAACGGGTTGGGACCACATCTAATAAATGAGTGCACGACAGCCTCTTTGGTGGAGGGCATGGATATTTCCCGTATTCAGGCTTATGCCCAGACCCTAGAGGATCATAAGCGCCAGCAAAAGGATGATAAGGAGCAGGATAGGGGCCAACATAAGAGGGTGAAATTTGTAGGGTATTTTCATGACTTCAGAGGTAGTGTTAGGCCCCAGTCTTCGAGGATTTTGGCGCCAGTTGTAGCTAGTGCTCCTCCACAGTTACAGAGGCCTCGGTAAGATCGATTTACCTATTATAGTCCAGGTCTGATTTCGCGGGAATCAGGCTCGCAATATCATAAAGATACTAGCTAGACGAGACCCCCAACACCACATTATGATCAGTGTGGTAAGGCCCAGTTTGGACTGTGCCGTTGAGGTTCTTATGCATGCTATTCTTGCGGTTAGCCTAGCCATATGATACAGAATTGTCCTAATAGAGAAGGTGGTGGTATAGATCAACCAACTGGATCTGTGTATGGTTCTTCCTTATCAGTTTGACCTCCAGCAAGGGGTTTTCAGCAGTCGACATATCATGGTAGAGGTAGAGGTGTAGTGCCGAGTTCGAGTGGTGCTCAAAATTGAACCTACGCTCTAGTAGGTTGACAGGATCTCGAGGCGTCTCAGGATGTTGTTACAAGTATATTGTCTATGTTTTCTTACGATGTATATGAGTTGATTAATCCGGGATCTACATTATCATATGTTACACCTTTTGTGGCTAATAAGTTTGGCATTGAACCTGAATTGATAAGTAAACCACTTGAGGTGTATACTCCGATAGGAGATTCTGTGATTGCTAGAAGGGTATATAGAGGTTGCACAGTGATGATTTGTAGTAATCAAACCTTGGCGAATTTATTTGAATTAGAAATGGTTGATTTCGACGTGATAATGGGAATGGATTGATTGGCCTCATGCTATGCAAATGTTGATTTACATACGAAGATTGTTAGGTTTCAATTTCTTGATGAACCCGTCGCCGAATGGAAACGGAACATTGCTACGCCAAAAGGTAGGTTTATTTCCTATCTTAAGGCAAGGTAGATGATATCAAAAGGGTACATTTATCATCTCGTTCGCGTCAGGGATGTGGAGACGAAGCCGCTTACTCTACAATCAATCCCCATAGTCAATGAATTTCTAGATGTTTTCCAGATGAACTTCTAGGCCTTCCTCCTGAAAGGGAGATTGAGTTTAGCATTGATGTATTTACTGACACTCAACCCATATCTATTCCTCCATACAGGATGGTCCCAACAGAGTTATGAGAGTTGAAGGCGCAATTGAATGACTTGTTGGATAAGGAATTCATTAGGCCTAGCACTTCACCTTGGGGTGCGCCAGTCCTGTTCGTGCGGAAGAAAGACGGGTTGTTACGGATGTGTATCGACTATCGACCTGAATCTCTGAAGTGCCACCGTATATGTATACTTATTATACTTACATATATACAATGCTTCTCTTTAATACTCTTATCCATATCATATGATGCATGATTGCCCAACTGATCAATGGTAACTGCCCGACCGGCCATAGCACGGTGGTAACAGAATATGCATGACTGCCCAACCGATGGTAAATAATGATACATAGCTGCCCAACCGGTGGTGACTTCCCGACCGACCGTAGCCCGGTGGTAAATGTATAAATGCCCGACCGACCGTAGTTCGGTGGTAAAAGAATATGCATGACTGCCCAACCGGTGGTAAATAATAATACATAACTGCCCAACCAGTGGTAACTGCCCGACCGGCCGCAGCTCGGTGGTAAATGAATATGCATGAAGATGCGTTTATCACTATATTATAAACAATAATATATTTATCAAACCTCAATAGGGAACTAGATACATACTTAGACATTTTACGGGAATGAATAACATAGACATCCTTAACTGCTAAGAGTAGAACCACTTATGGAATAGCATTACGGTTACGTATCGTTACTTGGATCATGCCAAAAGAAGAAAGGATTAGCCTTAACATACCCGCAGTATACCATATTTTGCATCCCTTGTCCACTGATGTAGGATATAGCGAGACGGAAGCTCTCTTATGTTCATAACCCGAAAAACTTTCAAGGCATGTCTACACATGACACCTTGAAACTCAAACATTTTACAACGACAACTAACATTAAGATTTGAGGCATTAAAGGCATATTTGTTCCTCTCATCTCCACTCCCACTCTTCTGCACCAGATACCTACTAATGGCACCTTCAACATTAATCTTAATTCCAACAAAGCTATAGCACTCTAAAAGCTCTTTCTGAAACACTTGAAACATAGTAATAGTGTAAAGCCTTCTACACTGGTCTTCTATAGGGTCCTTCATGTGCAGAACTGCTTGTAAATTGAGAGAGTTAAAATCCTCTTTCCTTTCCTCATATTGATTTAGTCGCAAGAAGTTTGTTCGAGAACTCGTAGGAAATAACGTTCTAGTTGTATAAACTTGTAGGAATTTGGTCAGAATTTTCGTTGGTAAGGAGCCAAGTCTCTCATCTGATAGTAGTCCTTGTATTCAAAATAATAGGAATGAAAGGTTTTTGTACATTACTTACAAGTCTTGGTATTTTAATTATGAGAAAATGAGGTGTCTTGGCACATTACTTGCCAACTAATCAAAACAAGCTAATAGTCATGTTCTTAAGAAAGGGCTTGCTGCCACGTTCTGGGGTGGGGGTAATTTTGATCTTTATCCAATAATTAATTAATTTAATTAGGTTATATCCCGCTACCCGGTAATTAAGCAATCACCCGCATAATTAAGAAGTGTCTCAAATTACTTAAAATTTTACTTATTTTTAATACACTTTATACACCTTATTATTATGGCTATGTGGTACTATATAAAATAAATACGTAAACTATTATTTTATTAAAACATCCATGTAAAAATACATATATTTTCTCAACTACTAATTTTACTAATCTCATATAAAGAGTACAAATTCTCGTACGCTTAATTCTTAAAATGATAAAAAGATGACCTTCTTTTCTTGTGAGAAAATAATTTCTATCTTTACAATAAATAAAATCTCATAAACTTTATTATTATATGTATAATTTACCATATTCGAAAATGGTAATAATGATAACTATCCAAAATTATACTTATAAAACTTTTACTAAAATACTTCACTTAAAGTAAATACCACACTATAATATCCAAAGATATCAAGGTTGTAAACTTACAAGGCCTCATAATAATAATGTCTTAAACCCTCTATTACCTCCTAGTAGACATAATCCCTTCGAACTCATGTGGATTTACTATGGCACATCCTAATTCTAAAGTACGGGGTGTAACACTCCCTACCCTTCACATATGTGTGCTTAGACATCTAATCTATCAAACCTTTATTTGTTTATATATGTGCTTAGACTGCCTATTTGCTACTTGATTAATTCACAAAGTAAGTTTGGCCGGGACCCACTATTGTGGACTTCGAGGGGTGCCTAACACCTTCCCCTTGAAGTAATTCAAACCCTTACCCAATCTCTGGTTATTCAGCATGTGTTATAAATGACCCTTAGTAGGTGCCCCAATGCACCTTAATTCGTTAGGTGCCGACTTTTCAAATTCCTTACACCCCTTATCCCAAAAGGAAATGAGTTTTCCCAATAATGTCAAAAACCCTGACCAATCCGAAAGGAGAGGAAAAAGGGGGGCGAGACAACATGGCGACTCCGCTGGGGATATCTAGGCTTTTACTATTTCAAATCACTTTGTGAATATGTGTCTTACTTTGTTAATACCTGCACCCTTTCACTCGGGCAACATTTCCCTCCATTTACCTTTCGCATTTTTTAACTTCTTTTTCAAGTTTGAAGGATGGTTTTGTTTGTGGATTCGGCCTGGCCGTTTGCACATAGGTGATAGGGTGTCGACATGATCCTTTTGATTTTATGGTCCTCGAGAAACTTTGTTATTTTGCTTCCGATGAACTGTTTTCCGTTGTTGCAGGTTATCTTGGAGGGGATTCCAAACTGGCATAGGATATGGTCCCATATGAGGTTAATGACTTCTTTTTCTCTTACCTACTCGAAGTCCTGCACCTCAACCCATTTTGAGAAATATTCAGTCACAAAAAGAATGAATCTAGCTTTACCTGGTGTCGTTGGCAGGGTCCCGACGATGTCCATCCCCTACTTCATGAACGGCCACGACGCCAAGACTGAATGTAGCTGTTCACCGAGTTTATGAATCATTGGTGCAAATCTTTGGCATTTGTCGCATTTCTGGACGAACGTTTTGGCGTCCTTAACCATGTTGTCCCAATAGTAACCTACTCTGATCACCTTTCAGACTAATGAATCGGCGCCTAAGTGATTTCCGCAGGTGCCCTCGTGGATTTCTCGAAGCACATAATTTTGTGTCACCCGGTCCCAGGCATACTGCTAGGGGTCCGTCGAAGGTTCTTCTGTATAGAGTTCCATTTTCGTCGAGTGAGAATCGGGATGCTTTGGTTCGCAGGGTCCTCGATTCTTTTGGGTCCGTGGGTAGCTTCCCACTTCCCATATAATCGATGTACTTATTTCTCCATTACCATGTCAGGATAGTGGAGTTGATCTCGGCAAGGACTTCCTCGATCACTAATTTGGATAGCTGAACAACGGCCCCGGGGAGTATGTCATCTTCTTCGACCGATGATCCCAGATTTGCGAGGGCATCAACCTCACTATTTTTCTCTCGAGGAATATTGGTCAAGGTCCATTCTTTGAAGCGATGCAACATGACTTGAATTTTGTTTAAGTACCTCTGCATCGTGTCTTCTCGAACCTCGAAGCTCCCGTTTACATGATTTACTCCCCGAAGCGAATCACATTTTGCTTCGATGACTTCGGCTCCTAGGCCTTTGGCCAATTCAAGATCTGCAATCATAGCCTCATACTCGGCTTCGTTGTTAGTCAATCTTGTAGTTTTTATAGACTGCCTAATCATGCTGCCCGTAGGTGGCTTTATGACTATGCCGAGCCCAGATCATTTAACGTTTCAGGCATTATCGGTGAACAGGGTCCATACCTCCGAAGATGTGCCTTATTTAAGCAGGAGTTATTTTTCTACCTCGGGCACAAGGGCGGGCGTAAAGTCGGCCACGAAGTCCGCCAAAACGTGGGACATGATAGCCGTTAGTGGCTGATATTCGATATCATATCCCCCGAGTTCGATGGCCTATTTGGCCAGTCGGCGTGATAGTTCGGGCTTATGCAATATGCTTCGGAGAGGGTATGTTGTTAAAGCACAAATACGATGGCATTAAAAGTAAGGTTTTAACTTTCGAGATGCATTAATTAATGCAAGAGCTAATTTTTCTAGAAGCGGGTACCTGGTTTCGGCATCTCCCATGCTCCGGCTTACATAATAAACAGGGCATGCATACCTTGTTCTTCTCGAACCAGCACCCCAATCACCGCTACCTCGGATACGGCCAGGTATAGGTATAGTGTTTAATCCTCCTTTGGGGTGTGAAGTAAAGGTGGGCTTGATAGATATCGCTTCAAATCCTCTAAGGCACGTTGGCTTTCCGGAGTCCAATTGAAGCATTTTTTCTTTTTGAGCAAGGAGAAGAAATGGTGGCTCCTGCCCGATGATCTTGATATGAATCGGCCCAAGGCCGCTATCCGCCCAGTCAGCCGTTGCACGGCCTTCATATTTTTTACCAACGTGATTTCCTCAATGGCTTTGATTTTGTCGGGTTTGATCTCTATCCCCCTGTTTGACACCATGGAGCCTAAGAATTTGCCTGAACCTACTTCGAAGGCACACTTTTCGGGGTTGAGCTTCATGTTGTAACTTCGGAGGATGTAGAATGTCTCCTACAAATGAGTTAAATGGTCCTCTGCGCGCAGGGACTTAACTAGCATATCATCAATATAAACATCCATGGATTTGCTTATTTGATGTTCAAACATCTTATTAACTAGGCGTTGGTATATGGCTCCCGCGTTCTTTAGCCCGAAATGCATCACATATTAGAAGTACGTACCATACTTCGTGATGAACGAAGTCTTTTCCCTATCCTCGGCGTTCATCTGGATTACATTATAAACCGAATAGGCATCGATAAAGGTGAGGAGGATCTCATGGCCAATCGTAGCATCAATCAAGCTATCAATTTTGGGCAATGGGAATGAGTCTTTTGTGCATGCTATATTCATGTCTTTATAATCTACGCACATTCTTAATTTATTCTCCTTTTTGGGGACTACCACCACATTGGCCAGCCAATCGGGGTATTTTACCTCCCTAATAGATCCTATTTTAAGGAGATTTGTTACCTCGCCCTTGATGAATGCATGCTTTACCTCGGATTGAGGTCTTCCTTTTTGCTTCACTGATTTGAACCTGAGATCGACACTCAGTCGATGGGTGGTTATATCCAGCGAGATCCCTGTCATGTCTGAATGGGACCAAGCAAAGCAGTCGATGTTATTAATAATAAATTGAATGAGTTTTTTCCTGAGTTCGGGGGTTAGTCCCGTTCCTTGGTATACCTTTCAATCCGGGAGATGTTCGACCAGAACAGCTGCTCCAGTTCTTCAATTGTTGATTTAGTTGCATTCAATTCTTCGGGGGCAACAAAGGTTCGGGGAGAAAGGAAGTCTTCCTCGTCCTTCTCGGGGATCTGTTTGCCCTCAGGCTCCTCCGAGGTGGAGGGCATGGATTTTGGTGCTTCGCTGTGAACCGCGAGCATCTCCATTGCCGTATGCTGCTCCCCATATACTGTTTTTATACCATCTTTTGTTGGAAATTTCATCATTTGATGAAGAGTTGATGACACTGCCCTCATGTTGTGTATCCATGGACTCCCAAGCAATGCATTGTACCTTATGTCACCTTCAATAACATGGAATTTGGTGTTTTGAACGGTACCATACATGTTGACCGGGAGGGTGATCTCCCCCATTGTTGCTTCACCGACCATATTGAACCTATTGAGAAATCGTGAGGTAGGTACGATTTGGTCGAGCAGTCCGAGCCGCTCCGCCACCTTCGACCTGATTACGTTGGCCGAACTACATGGATCCACAAGTACACGTTTAATTTGAATGTTATTCAAGAGAAAATAAATTACCAACGCATCGTTATGCGGGTGATACAAGGTCTCGAAGTACTCCTCACTGAATGCAAGGGTGTCTTCAGGCATGCAGCCCCGAATTTGCCCTACCTTTGCAGCGGATAGTTTTGTCCGTTGATTACAGGTCCTTGGGGAACGTCCGGCCCCCCGATGATCATATGAACGGTGTGGTATGGTTTTTCGGTTCCGCTCCTCCGAGCTATTTTTCTTCCCCGAAGGTGATTTACAGCTCGACCGCGGCTTAATTTTTGGAGATAACCTTTGCTAACTAGTCGGGTTACTTCTTCTCGGAGCTGTCTGCAGTCTTCGGTTCTGTGATCGTGCGTGCCGTGAAACTCGCACACCAAGTTAGGGTTCCTCTGCGAGGGGTCTGATAGTATGGGTTTTGGCCACCTGGTATCTTTGATTCCAACCGTGGCCGATATGATGTCTGAAATGCCAATGCTGAAGTTGTACTCAGATGATCGGAGTACCTCCATCGGCCCAGTGCGCCTGTCGAAACCAACTTTGTTCGTAAGTCCCCAAGGATTCCGACCTCGATCCGTCCTTTGATCGATTCGAGGCGTGTTGCGTCTTATGGTGTTTCTTCGATTGTCGACGTAAGGTTGATATCTTTCCTTACATTGCCTTGGTTCTTTCTCTAGGAACCTTGACTCTATCCTCTTCATGAGGCCCTCGAGCATTTTCATAACGGCAGAGTCAACTGCTGACCCGTTGCTGCTCGACCTCTCCGGTACTTGCTCGACTCGAGGGGCCGTTCCTGATGCCATTGCGGTCGAAGTCTTTTGATGGCTTTGCAGTTGAGTTATTGCTACTTGTTGTGCCTGTAGCATTCCAAAAATCACATGGAGGCTGACTTATCTTTCCCTTTGAGCAGGGGTTCTCTGTGCTTCGTGTAGGCCTTTTCGGCTCATGCTCCTGTTAGTGTGGGAGCTGATATGCTGGGCGTTGTGTGAGCCCACGTCCATGGGAATTGACTCTTGTGTGTCCTCAGGGTTTTGCAATGGTACAGCAGCGCCTGAAACAGCTACACCATTTTCTCCATGGTCCTCAAGGCCATTACTTTCGTGTGCGTTTACTGAGTTAGACATGTTGACCTGAATTCAAAGATTCTTGGGAAAGAAAAAGTGTGAAGAATAACTTGTGATTTTCAGCAAACCAGCACCAAAATAATCACTATTATTTTTAGCCAAACAATTTACCTTGAAAATGGTAATTACAATTAATTTTGATTAATGGCTCTAAAAATATGTAATTTATTTTAATGTTAGTTGTAAAGCAATAGACGCTAAGTATGAGTAAGGGAAATGAGATAATAGTAAAATAAAGCCAAGATACGCAAACCACACTGCCTTAAATCGGAGCCTCGAACTGGCCGAGATAGGACCTCGAGGCCGAGGCTCGGTATCAGCAATGGACGGTCGATAAAGCTATAACAGTTCTGTGGGCCTCGAAGGCGGCTACTTATGATTAATGATGAATAATAAATGAAGAACAATAAATGAAGCAGAATAAATGTAAGCAATAAACCAAAGGAGCTGATAGCGGAGAATGTTTAAGTTAGAGAGCAGAGAATATTCTTGTATTGAATATCATGTGTGCAAGAAATGATAAGGGTCCCCTTTTTATAGGAGGAGGGAATAACGACATAGTTCATAAGTATTTATTACAAATATATACAACTGGTACAACTATTTAATTTCAGAGGACGAACTTGTACTATTCTTGCAGACCTGGTCAACTTCAGCCATATGCCTTACGGGAGTTTCCCACTTGTCCACGGCTGTTGCCGATTTATGCTACCTCGAGGTCGATCATAGGGGACCCTCGTGGTCGAATCCTCGAGTTGTACCTCGAGTCTTATACATGCGTACAGTGGAAAGCCATAACAGTCATAAAATCAATCTCTCCGATTTTAGCCGTATACAAACCTCAAAAGGAGACATACATGAAGAAGAATGGATTGTTCTATTGTAAGCTAATTCAATCATAGGTAAGTGATCCTCCCATGAAGTTCATTTTCCTTTCAAAACAACCCTCAACATGTTTTCTAAGGTTCTATTAACTACTTCCATTTGTTCATGTCACGACCCAAACTCTAACCTATCATGATGGTGCCAATCAGTGGTATTAGGCAAGCCGATTTTTCAAAAATACTTCAACATTTCATGAAGATAAATCAATAGCCTTTTTCATAACATAAATTTTCATAAAAAACAGAAGTTTGACTCGAAAGTCTAATGCGGGAAGATAGTGCCAAACATTGGGGTGTCACCAAGTCATGAGTATATAGGTAGTCAGTCTAATAAAAACAATGTCTAATTATCAATACAACAAGAAAAGAAAATATAGAAGGAGAGACAAGGTCAGTGGACGACGGCAGCTACCTCGTAGTCTCCGATACTCGAGCGCGCACAAACTCAACTGTCACGACCCAAATTCCAAACCTTAGGGATCGTGATGCCGCCTAACACCACACTTGCCAGGCAAGCCAATGTTAGAATTCGATTAACTACTTTGCATTATTTATCCATTTAGACATAATAAAATAATCTAAAGTAAACTGAATCTATTGGTTCTCGATGAATAATTTTCAGAGATAAAATAAGGAATAATGAAATTAAACGAACCACAAACTAATTTTATTAATAACTCTAAGACTACCTAGGGTCTGGTGTCACAATTCACGAACTACTAAAGAATACTAAAAAATAATGGGCTGAAAGAAATAATTTAATTGTTCTGAATATAATAAAATATCGTTATGAAAATAGGAGAAGACTCTCGGGATCTGTGAACGCCGACAGATATACCTCGTGTCTCCGAAAAAATGAATAGCCGCTCTAAATATTTCTACTACTGGTCGGTACCTGGATCTGCACAAAAGAGTGCATAGTGTAGTATCACTACAGCCAACCCCATGTACTGAGTAAGTGCCCAGCCTAACCTCGCCGAATTAGTGACGAGGCTACGGCGGGGCATTAACAACATATAACATGTGACAATAATATATACAATAATGCAATAAAACAATTCTACATGAACACAAAAAATATAACTGAGACAATAATTATAAAGCAAGAAGGAAATCTAAACAAATAATTAAGTACTGCAACAACAATGAAATAATTCAGTCGCCATTTCCAGGCCTCAACTATCACAAAATCTCAAATAATTTCCAAGTTTCCAAACTTTAACTTTAAATAAAAGTAGTGCCAAAATATAAAAAATAGTAGTTTTCAAATCTTTGTTTTTCTTTGAAAATCAGTAATTGCCCTCCCTTATTGCTCCTTGTTGCGGCGTGCAACCCGATCCCAGAGAAATATCATATCAATTTATTCACCCGTATCACGATCAATTTATTCACTCGTATCACAATCAATTAGCCACCCTTATCACAACCCCCTTATCTCAGCCCCCTTATCTGTAAAGACCCGTAAAATTTCATGTCTAAAATAATGTCCGAATAGGTCCATGTGTTGTTATAACTGTAGAAATTCTTAATAACGGAACTTTTTGAAGTAGTAGTACCCCGGGACTTAAAAGATAAAATTTTCCAGAATTGCGCAGATCTGCGGTCCACTATGCGATCGCATATCAGGTATGCGGACCGCATAGTGGTCGCATACGTGGACAGCCTTCTGTCCAATTTGAGGACAACTATGCGTCCCAAGATGCGATCACAGTTTGGGATGCGGACTGCATAGCTGTCGTATCCTTTCACCTCCATTTTTGCGGAGGAGGTTATGCGACACATTATGCGATCGCATAACATGTATGCGGACCGCATAATGGTCGCATACCAGGGCAATCCGGTTCCCCTTTTGTCCCACTTGAGGGCCAACTATGCGGCATGAACGCGGAACGTATAGCAGGAATGCGATCGCATTCCTGACCGTATTTCCTGCTTAGGGGCTCTTTTAATTTCTAATTTTACACCCGACCCCCAGTTTAATAAAATACCCCTCCCTTTCATTTTTAACATCTATCTGAACAAAAATAGAGAGAAGGGAGAGTGGGTTTAGTGAAAGAAAGTCTTATTCTTCATCAAATTGCTCCATCATCTCTACCTAGGCCCGAAAATTATCGAGTAATCTTTATTTTCTTCACTCTAAGAGGTAAGTCCCCACCCCATTTCCTTTTAATTCTCAGGTTTTAGCTAAAAAGGGGTAGAACACATAAGTTGATTCTTGAAAATAAAAGCCGATACCTTGCATGCATGTGAGTTAAACTCCGTAATCTAGTAAAGGGAAACAAGTTTGGGTAATTATTCACAATAAGGGGGTTAGTAATCTAAGGGGTCACATAACGTTCGATAAAATGCCTAAATAAGTTGAGTTATGTTCATAGTTCCTAATTCTAAGTGAAATATGTCACATTCTGGACTAGATTGACGGTGCTAGATGGTTCGGTGAATCGTGATAGATAAAAAAAGGGGAATTTTGACTCGAGGTATGTATGGTAAACTTTAATCTTTGTAGAGTCACCTTGTTGGTGTTCGAGGACACGGTAAGAATTTCTCGCTTGAGCATATGTGAATTGATTGTCCGGCTGTGTTGAGGTGTAAGATTTCATTCCCTGATTTTCTTAGTTGATTACCATGCTAATTGAGATTGTGAAGGGTGATTCTCTGTGCTTATCCTATCAAGTGTAAGGCTTGTTAAACGTTCAAATATGTCGATATGGGAGTATGTGCTACTAAATGAAATAATGTTAATGTTCCCTAATGTGGGAATGTATTTAATTGCTAAAAGCCGTGTGGGGCAAATGATGAACAGAAATTGTGAATTGAATTAGTCGAGTAAAATAATTTTGGCAACACCATATATGAATCACTGTTTGGTAAAGATCATTGTGCCTTGATTTCACGTAGTCATGGTTTGATAGGAGCTTATGTTCTTGATGATGAAAATACTTGTGATTTAATTGATTGGTTGTTGTTGCTATCAAATGTGATTGTACGGTGGGATCAGGTTGCACTCCGCAACACGAAGTAATAAGGGTGGAAAGGTAATAAGGGTGAGATGTGATTGTACGATGGGATCGGGTTGCACGCCGCAACACGAAGTAATAAGGGTGGAGAGGTAATAAGGGTGAAATGTGAATGTACGGTGAGATCGGGTTGCGCGCCGCAACACGAAGTAATACGGGTGGAGAGGTAATAAGGGTGAAATATGAAAGGATGAATAATTGAAATGAGTAACTGTGAAATCTTCATTGTGATTTTCTGTATATTTGTGCGGTATCTGTGTGGTTGCCCTGACTGTCTTCAAATTGTGTACAATTTGATTTTACTTAGAATAAACTTTGTTCATACATACTAGTACTATTCAATGGTACTAACGTCCCTTTTTGCCGGGGGAGCTACATCTTTTATATGGATGTAGGTGGTTCTATAGCAGGTTTTTCAACCCTTCGTTAGTGGTGCTTCCTCTTCATCTTTTCAGCAGTTCTTGTGAGCCCCATTTCCTCTCGGGGCCGTGTGTGGACTATATCATTCTCTTTTGCTTATGTTGTAAAAGGTATAGCCGGACCTTGTTACCGGTAAGTTTATGTAAAACTCCTAGTACTCTTAGAGGCTCCGTAGACACTGTGTGGGTTGTATATATATATATTTTGGGCGGTAGTTGTACTCACTCGTAGTTGTGAATCGCATAGGAAAAGTTGGATTTATTATATATGTTTTTGGATTATCAAATGTTGAAAGTTAAAAGAGGAAAATGAACTTATGTTGTAAATCGTACTTTGTATCTAAATTGGCTAATTCTTATGGAATAATGTATATTATGAGCGTGAGGTAATGCGTTGCGTAGGAAAGGCAATCCAGGTACGCTTAACTGGGTTCATCCGGTTAGGCGCCGGCCTCGTCCCTCAGTTTTGGGGCGTGACATTATCACACCAATTTTCGTTTATTCATCAAAAACTTTCATAGTTCAGGCCAAGCCTTTCACAACACTTTTATTTCAACAAATTTCAAACAAAAAACAGTATAGCTTGGAAGCTTCAACCAATATCATTTCACAATAAAATCAACCAGAAAATATGTAAACACCATAACGCTGTCAACCCAACTCAATCTTTATGTACTATGATAGAATCAAGATAATAGCCAACACTTTTAACACACTTGCAACAACAATTGACAACAATCGATTGGAATCAAATAATAGCGTAAACCTCAAAAATCATAAAACAGTTAAACTGCAATTCTCATAACTTCCTCAATATTATCAAAAATGAAACCAACAGGAACACAAATATATATATGCCTCGTAGAAACAATGCCAAACTACTCAACCATTTTGTTCCACAAGGGAACCAAATAAACAATCAATACTCTTTCCAAAATAACCACAACAATATTTAACAACAACGGAATAAGGCCAAGTAATCGTAGAAACAATGATGAACATATTACAATTAAGCCAATAATCAATTAACTTGGGAACGGGGAAGGGATCATGTTTAACAGACCATTTGGTGGTGCATAGATACTCCTCACCTCACCTATACACCATACACATACATTTCACATATCAAACAAGTGGGGATTCCTATTCCCTCAAGTAAAAGTTAGACCAAACACTTACTTCAATTTCGTAGGTCACTCACTGCTCAATTATTACTTTTCCTTTAAAATCTTGCTCTAACTTGCTCGAATCTGTGAAGAACAGCTTCATCAGAGCCCAAGTTGAGATTCATACGAAGAAAAGCTTCAGCCCTTTCATAACCCAACTTTGCCAATGTTTTTTTAACAACAGCATAGAAACACTTTCTATCATTAAGAAAAATACTGCTAAAATATCTCCCTTCTTCTGTCTTTTGCAATATTGGCACGCTCAAACCACTGAATTTGCAATTACTACAATTATTATTGTTACTACTTTTACCACTTGCCACCACAACCAACGATTTTTCTGCTCTGTAAATTGAATAGAGAAAAAGGTATTGATGAAGAAAAAGGTATTTCTTTACTGTGAAAGGTAAAGATTGAGGAAGAGAAATATTGGTGTAAAAGAAGCCACAGTTCATTCAAGAAACAATTGGTAAGAACACAATATAATTTGCTGGCGGAATTTAGTGTGTAGAGAGGAATATATTAGTATGATAGTTTTCAAGATTGTTTTTGGTGAAAATTGATGTAATAGATATTATATGGAAAACGTAAATAACAAAGCATGAAAAGCCAAGTAGGAGTTGTAATCCTTTACATTAAAGAATTAGTTGTAGAGGCCTTATCCAACTCAATCATGAACTTTTTCTTTTTTACAAGTAATTATTATGAGAGAATAATATTATTGATTTGATAAAATATAGTATACGATATTATTAATAATATGCGGGCCCCGTTTAAAAATTGGAATCTTAACCCAAATAAACAATTGAATAAACCCCAAAACTCATTATTTTCATCAAGAACACCTAAAGTTCATAACTTTTCAACCGGATATCCGAATCACGTCAAACAAACTCTGTTTTTCACCAAATTTCACAGTTAACCTTTAAATACTATAAAAAATCTGTACCGGGCTCCGGAACCAAAATACGGGCCCGATACCAATGATTTCAAACATTAATTCTTTTCTTTATTTCATAATTATTTCAGCAAAACAAGTTCTTTCAAAAATTAATTTCTAAGGATTGGGACCTCGGAATTCATTTTCGGGCATACATCCGAGTCCCATATTTTACTGCGGACCTCCTGGGATCGTCGGAACACAGGTCCGGGATGGTTTACTCAAAATGTTTACCAAAGTCGACTATAATCAAATTTAAATTCTTGAAATCACTATTTCTCATATTTTCACATAAAAGCTTTCCGGTTTCACGTCCGGACTGCGCACGCAAATCGAGGTATTTAAAATTAGTCATTTTATGGCTATTAAGCCTAGAACGGAGTCTAAATTCATAACGTGACCCCTTGGGTCATCACAATCTCCACCTCTAAAACAAACGTTCGTCCTCGAACGAACAAAGAAAATTACCTGAAATGGCAAAAAAGTGTGGATATCTACTCCGCATGTCCTAATAGGACTCCCAAGTAGATGCCTCAACGGGATGGCCTCTCCACTGCACTCGAACTGAAGGATAACTCTAAGACCTCAAATGACGAATCTGCCGGTCTAAAATGGCTACCGGTTCCTCCTCACAAGTCAAGTCTTTATCCAATTGGACAGAGCTGAAATCTAACACGTGGGACGGGTCACCATGATATTTCCGGAGCATAGACACGTGGAATACCGGATGAGTTGAGGATAACCGTGGAGGCAGCGCAAGTCTATAAGCTACCTCCCCCACTCTATCAAGAATCTCAAACGGCCCAATATACCTAGGGCTCAACTTGACCTTCTTCCCAAACCTCATAACACCCTTCATGGGCCATACCCGAAGAAATACTCTCTCTCCAACCATGAATGCCACACCACGAACCTTACGATCGACATACCTCTTTTTCCTAGATTGAGTTGCACGAAGTCTTTCCTGAATAATCTTGACCTTATCTACGGCCTCCTGAACTAAGTCTGTACCTAGTAACCGAGCCTCTTCCGGCTCAAACCATCTGACCCACGATCTGCACCGTCTACCATATAATGCCTCATAAGAGGACATCTGAATGTTCGATCGATAGCTACTATTATAAGCAAAATACGCTAACGGCAAGAACTGATCCCACTGACCTCTAAAGTCAATAACACAAGCGCGAAGCATATCCTCCAATATCTGAATGGTACGCTCGGACTGCCCGTCAGTCTGAGGGTGAAATGTTGTGCTCAACTCCACTCGGGTACCTAACTCACGCTGAAATGCCCTCCAAAAGTTTGAAGTAAACTGTGATGGTCAGTGATAAACCTCACACGGCACGCCATAAAGATAGTGCCTCCATATTTTCAATGCGTGAACAATGGGTGCCAACTCCAAGTCATGGACATGATAATTCTTCGCATGAACCTTCCACTGTCGCGACGCATACGCAATCACCTTGCCATCTTGCATTAATACTGAGCCAAGTCAAATACGAGATACATCTCAATACACCGTGAAAGAACCTGAACCTGATGGTAACACCAACATCGGTGCTGAAATCAAGGCTGTCTTGAGCTTCCGAAAGCTCGCCTCAAACTCGTCTGACCATTTAAATGGGGAACCTTTCTGAGTCAATTTAGTCATAGGGGATGATATAGATGAAAACCCCTCCACAAAACTACGGTAGTAACCCGCCAAACCCAAGACACTCCTTATTTCCGTGGCTGTAGTGGGTCTAGGCCAGTTCTTGACTCCCTCAATTTTCTAAGTAGTTGCTCATAGCCAACTACAGAATTATTAAATAGCTTCACGTCAACAAAGAAAATCTCCTTTCAAACCTTCACAATACTGATAACGAGATACGATGCTTGAAGACCTCGTATTTATATACCCGAATTAACGTGTCTCATTTGATGCCACATGGGCGAGCAACTACTTTGTAGGTTAAAGCTCAATAATTATATCATGAATTTGGAAAATTATGCACAAATAATTTTTATACAAAATATTTCAAATAAACCTAACAGGCATGACTCCCTATTAGTACTATAGTACAAATTTTTTTAATTTCACAAGGGAGAATTTAAACACAAGAATTTTCATCACAAGGATTTCGTCCTTACATAACTTCCACCGTGGCTCGTAGCCCGATTTAAACGTATCAAATCACATTAAAATGCGAGGATCTCATCCTCAATTCTGAATCACAAGAAACATGTGTATCGTGCCAATCGAAACATTCCATTTCCTTCATTTACATATTTTTTGTTAAACAAAATTACAACACGTAATGATAGACATAATTATCTCCATAGAATTTCTCAATACAAGTATTCACATAAGTAGATTTTAGAGTTACGAAGCTCACCGAGAGTGGAGCATATTAGGAGGACTTTCCTAGATACTCATAATTGAATCAAGTTAAGGAAATTATCACTTTATAATAGCTAGAGATTGTACTTGTAATGGCACCATTTGATATAATGACTTCATCCATACCATAAAAAATATATTAACAAGCTGGGTCTCCACCTCTAGGAATCTGACCTCCGCCTTCGACATTCCAACCCCTTTTCCCCTAGTTAGTCATGTAAGTTGAGTTGTAACTGCAATGGGGCACGTCGCCTGAGTACTCTGATGAAATATGACTCTCCCAAGTCTAGGAAAATTTCTATCGCTAGCCGAAATATAGTATCAACCTGCCCTGAGTCGTAAAAATATTTTACAATCATATTTGAGTCCTTTAATGAGTTTGTGGACTTGCTCTCTGGCTATATGAACTGAAGTAGGAGTATGACGGGCTAACTTATCGAACATGATGGCATATTATGACATCGCCATGGTGACCTGACGCAACCATTCAAACCCTATGCGCCACGCATTATGGATAGTCCGAGAAACAAACTCTTTCAAAAGCATTTATGAGAACTGAGCCAAGTAGTTGATATTGCACTGGCTGGTCGTCCTCTTCGTAGGCTTGCCACCAACACTGGCGACCAAATTCTTATTTTACTATGTTGACTCAACACTGCTGAACTACCCCAATTATTCATATACTCTTCGTTATTCCTTTGGGGTAACTCTCATCCATATTGATGCACAATGATCCCAAAAGTAGAGCTCTATACCGATAATTCTTCGCACGAACCATATAGTCTAGAAGCTCGTAAACCATTATACTCCATCTGGAGCACCCCCAAAATCCGCAACCATGACTTCCACGCCGAGTAGACCTTCTATAGATTCAAAGTTGTTCATATAACTCCTTCGGTACCAAAGTATAAGGTTATTAAGGAGGCAGACATACTGCAAGTCCAAGCTTTATCTCTTGCAATATCTCAGGCCTTATACATTCCAGGACAAAAAACAATATAACTCATGACCCCGCAATCTATTCCTTGACAGCGGACTTCACCACTTGGCACGAAGTCATAGATCACAATGCCTGATAATCCAAAATGTTAAACTCCACAGCTCATATAAATCAATCCCATTGCTTTTATCTTATTCCCATGTTCTGCAATACTTTATAGCAGCAATCAAGAAAATCATGTGGGTCCTCAAGTTTTGATCTCAGAATGTTACCAACTAAATCTAAACCATATCATTGCGCAAGTTGAATGAAGATGAATCAAGTTCCATTTTGTATAAGTTTTCACAACTATGAAATAAGTCTAAGCATTGAGAAGACACATATTGAAAAAATTTGTGTCATAGAATAGCTTATCGTTTATTATTAGGTTTATGTTGTATGTTTTTTTTTTTTGTAGAGAACTGTTGGAAATAAATTTGACCAAAATAAGTTGCTTCCTCTTGATTCTTCCAGTGAAAGAAATGAGGGTTGTAGAACCTAATTATGCTCAAGTGTACAAAGTTATGTTTTCTGATGGTTTTCCATACTTTTTGCTATTGTAGGTTAGTGATGTCATTATTTAAATTCAACAATCATATCCATCAAACAAGAGTCCCTTTTTGCAGGGCTCATTGAATGCGTTAAATTCTCTTCTCAAGGAGCCTGTTCCAGTTAATCGTTTTAGACCCAAGTATATGCTTGTCTTTCTTGTCAAATATTTTTATGATTGGCTATATATTTTCTTTCCTCTGTATGTACAAATTTTTTGCTCTTTAGATTAACTAAGTTAAATCTTTAACATTACCTTCTTTTGTAATGTCCTTGTTGACGGATGTGAACCATTTGCTGAGGATCGCCGCATGATAAAGGGAGAAACATGACTAGACTCTTTTCGTCTTTTCCAAACAAGTTCCTCAATTAATAGATCTCAATTAACGTCTACTACACAACATCTAGAAAACAAAAGACCGATGTAGTTGTTTTCGTAGTTGTCATTGGGGCTCCATTTTTTGTCCGGTTGTAGACGCATTACATGTTGTCGAGATTTGCGAGAGGACAAGAATAGATGAGTTCAATTATTAGTAATAGAATAAATTCGCACGATAGAGTAGAATAGAAGTGAAATTGTTCCTAACTTTATAGCCTCTGAGATAAGTACAGACGTCTCTGTCACGATCCTTCAGACTCTATTAAGCTTGTTCGTGAATTGTGAGGCCTAGGTAACCTAGTGCTCTGATACCAACTTGCCACGACCAAAATTCCCAACCTTAGGGATCGTGATGGCACCTAACACTACACTTGCTAGGCAAGCCAATGTTAGAATTCGATTAACTACTTTGCATTATTTATCCATTTAGACATAATAAAATAATCTAAAGTAAACTGAATCTATTGGTTCTCGAAGAATAATTTGCAGAGATAAAATAAGTAATAATTAAATAAAATGAACCACGAACTAATTTTATAAATAACTCTAAGACTACCCCAGGGTTTGGTGTCCCAATTCACGAACTACTAAAGAATACTACAAATAATGGGATGAAAGAAATGATGTAATTGTTCTGAATATAATAAAACAACGTTATGAAAATAGGAGAAGACTCTCGAGATCTGCGAACGTCGGAAGATATACCTCGTGTCTCCGAATAAACGAATAGCTGCTCTAAATATCTCTACGTCTGGTCGGTACCTGGATCTGCACAAAAGAGTGCTGAGTGTAGTATTAGTACAACCGAACCCATGTACTGAGTAAGTGTCGAGCCTAACCTCGACGAAGTAGTGACGAGGCTACGATGGGGTATTAACAACATATAACATGTGACAATAATATATACAATAACGCAATAAAACAATTCTACACGAATAAGAAAAATATAACTAAGACAATAATTATAAAGCAAGAAGGAAATCTAAACAAATAATTAAGTACTGCAACAACAATAAAATAACTCAGCCGCCTTTTCCAGGCCTCAATTATCACAAACTCTCAAATAAGTTCCAAGTTTCCAAACTTTAACTTTAAATAAAAATAGTGCCAAAATATGAAAAATAGTAATATAAAATAGTAGTTTTCAAATCCTTATTTTTCTTTGAAACTCAGTAAAAATATAAATGTCCTCCCTTATTTCTCCTTATTGCGGCGTGCAACGCGATCCCAAAAGACATATCATATCAATTTATTCACCCGTATCACGATCAATTTATTCACCCATATCACAATCAATTATCCACCCTTATCGCATCCCCCTTATCACCGCCTTTCAAGTCAAAGCCTTTCATAATTTTTATGTATCGACAGTTGTAAACAGAACAAGTTTCACTTTAAATAACAGTAAACGAAGAATATGAAATAATGACAATAAAACAATGAGTGTTCCAGCCTTTATTTTATAAACAGTAAAACATGTATATTCTCCCTTATCATAGTCTTGATGAGGCGTTCAACCCGATGCCACCGGTTCAAAATATCGCAATTAATTATCCACCCTTATCACAGCCCCCTTATCACACCAATTTTTGTTTATTCATCAAAAACATCCAAAGTTTAGGCCAAGCCTTTCACAACACTTTTATTTCAACAAATTCCAAACAGAAAACTGTATAGCTTGTAAGCTTCAACCAATATCATTTCAAAATAAAACCAACCAAAATATATGTAAACATCATAACGCTGTCAACCCAGCTCAATCTTTATGTACTATGATAGAATCTGTAATGACCCAACCGGTCATTTTATGTTTTAGAACCCCGTTCCCCAAAATGAGACTTTCCGTAGTTGCTTTTACTGATTTATGACTTGCGGGGATGGGTGGTTCGTGGTTTGGAGGAGTTTGGAATGGTTTAGGAACACTTAGTTCCTTAACGTTGGCCTTTAAGGCCAAGTTTATTGACTTCGGTCTACATTTTTAGTAAACGACCTCTGAATCGAGATTCGAAGGTTTCGGTAGGTTTGTATGATAATTTCGGACTTGGGCGTATGTTCGGAACGGGTTTTGGATGACTCGGGAGCGTTTCGGCGCCTAATAGTGAAATAAGAATTTCCTTAAGTTCAAATTGAGGTTTGGAACGTGTTTTTGTGTTATCGAGGTCCGAACGGAATTTCGAGATCGGGAATAGTTCCGTTATGTCATTTATGACTTGCTTGCAAAATTTGGTTTCATTCCGAGTAGTATAGGTAGGTTTGGCGTAATGAAGGCGAATTCAAGAACTTAAAGTTCTTAAGTTTGATCCAATAGGTTTTGGGGTATGATTTTTAGATTTAGCATTGTTTCGGGCGTTCCGAAGGCTCGAACGAGTCTGTATTATGATTTAGCACTTGTTGGTATATTTGAATAAGGTCTCAGGTGGGCCCAGATGCCATTCGGGCATTGAGCGAGGCAAAAACCAGCCTTAAATGACTGCTGGTGCACCATATCTGGTGCGACGACACCTGCGGAGGGCTAATCGCAGGTGCGAGACCGCTTCTGATGTCCCATCCTCGTAGGTGCGACCCCAAGTGGTGTTGCCCATTTCCGCGGGTGCGGATCATTTTTCGCAGAAGCGGAGCCACAGGTGCGGACTCTGCTTCCCAGGTGTGAAACCAGGCCACCTTCCCCTCCTCCGCAGATGCGAGACCGCAGGTGCGGTCCTTGAGCCGCAGGTGCGAAAAGCCTGTAGGCAGTGAGGTTCGTTTTAAATACGGGACTTAGCCATTTTTGATCACTTTTCTCCATCTTTGGGCGCTTTTGAGAGAATGCAGGGAAGGTATTCGACCTACATACTGTAAGGTAAGTAATTACTACTAAGAATTAAGCTTAACACTTGAATTCCTTGGTAGATTAACACATTAAATTAGTAGAAATCATGGGTTAGAGTAAAAACCTAGTTTTAATGAAAAAGAGAGAAACACCAAGGAACTAGTTATGAAATCATACAAAAACTACATAATACCGATCCTTAGGCTATGGGTGACTGTTTCCTTCAAAAATTTCCGGAATCCGAGCATGTGGGCTCGGGGGTGAATTTTGGGATTTTGCAGTTTAGGTTGGAATAATCATTTAAATAGATAAATTTCATACTTTTGAGTATAGATTGATTTATTTATGCAATATTTGACTAGTTTCGAGTCCTTGGCGTCGAATTTGCAGTTCGGGCGTGTTCTTGACCCGGGAAGTAGACTTGACACGAGGTAAGTCTCCTTTCTAACCTTGTAAGAGGGAATGGTCCCCATAGGTGAAGTAATTAACTGTATGTCATTAATTGTGGGGACAACATACGTACTAAGTGACGAGAGTCTGTGCCTAGTGACTATTCTTGTTATGTCCGGGTAGTTAGGTTCACACCATGCCTTGTGAATTTCATAATTTACTATATGCCTTGTAATTCCTTCGTATGCAAATTTGTTTCATGAAGTTCTCTTAATAGGTGTTTTCAGACGAATCATTATAATTTCTGGAAAAATAATTTAAAGAAAAATGTTATGTTTATGTGTGACCGATTCGCAATATATATATTCCACGAGCGGAGTGATTCTTTTCACTTCTCTCATGGGAGCGGGCCGTACGCCACGACAGATTAATAGATGCATCTATGGTTCACCCCGTTCGACCCTCCAGCAGTGCATATTTATTATTATGTTGTCCCAAACTGTACCTTCTGATATATTGTGCGCATGCTATTTGTTTGATATTATTCATGACCTAAAACCGTTAAATGACTTGAAATAATAGATTTTCAATTTGTATGTTATAGTTCCGACTTGAAGTAGTTTTCGTAACATGCTAGATATTCATTGTTCTATTATTCATGTGTACTTGTTACTCTCTTTAATTTATACACATAATTATATTGTTAGACCCTAGTAAGTGTCAAGTCGACCTCTCGTCACTACTTCTTCGAGATTATACTGGATACTTACTGGGTACATATTATTTTATGTTATCATGCTACACTATGTACTTAATTGTACAGGATCTAAGGCAGGTGCATCTGGGTATTAGTCCGGAGCTCGTTCCTGATTTATATCCAGTCGAGGCTTCACGGCGAGCTGTTTCTCCTGGCGATTTCCAGCAGAACTTTAGAGTTATTCTTTTGCCATTTCTGTCTATACTTACTCAGACAGTAGGACAAACTTTTATTCTTTTGATATTATTCTACTAGATGCCTGTAGACTTGTGACACTAGTTCCTAGCACACACGTTAGTAGACATTATTTTGGGGTTGTAAATATTAAATTATGACTTTCATGGCTATTTCTGTTTAAGTTTTCCTAAGTTATCCGTTTTGCTTAATGTCTTAAAGCTAAATCAAGTAAGTATTGAAAATGTTTTGGTAAATTATGTGAAACTCACTAGTAAATCAATGTTGGCTTGCCTAACAATGGTGTTGGGCGCCATCGCGACTTGATTTAGGATTTGTGTTGTGAAAATATGGTATCAGAGCTCTAGGTTCATGTAGTCTCACAAGTTACGGGCAAACCCAATAGAGTCTTGCGGATCGGTAAAGAGACATCTGTATCTATCTTCGGGAGGCTATAGGGTGATAGAAAATCTATGTTTATTCATCTTCTATCGTGCAGATGATGGTATACTAAATATCACTCTTCTATTCTCTCACAGATGGTGAGGACACGCGTATCCGACGTTTCGGACCGGGAGGGGCCGCTACCCCCGTCATCCGAGGCCGTGGTAGAGGTCGGGGGAGGGCACCGACCCGAGGTAGGGGACGAGGACATCCCAGAGCTGTTCCAGTTTCACCACCAACGGATCCCATTACTGAGGAGCAGGGCGAGGTGCCCCCACAATTAATGACATACAGTTAATTACTTCACCTATGGGGACAATTCCCTCTTACAAGGTTAGAAAGGAGAATCACCTCGTGTCGAATCTACCCCACGAACCACAATTGCGCCCGAAACTCCGAACTCTACACCCGAGGACTCGCAACTATCCAAAAGGTGTACAATTAAATCAATGCATGCCCAATGTGGGAAATTATCCTAGTTATTCAATAAAATCGCTATTCTTGAAAAATTCTCAAATTCAAACCCCGGATTCGCATGTTCAAATTCCGAAAATTCACGAAGGGATCACTTACCCATAGCCTAAGGATCATTAATGTGTGATTTCTACTTGAATTCATGGCTTAAAACGGAAAATCACAAAACCCTCAAGAGCCCTAAAATTACTACCTAATTTCATGATTTTTGATAATTTAGTAGGGAATTTATCTAGGAATTGATGTTTGAAACTAGCAAAACCATGGAATTTACTTATCTCAATAACAGTGGCGGAAGGTTCCTTGAAGAGCTCTCTAAAGACTTGAGGAGGAAGATGAAAATGGAGGAAATAGGCTAAGTCCCGTATTTAATAAGACAACCAAGTTATTCCTTCACTGCGATCGCGACAAGGGCCCTGCGATCGCGAAGACCAACTTGCCAGACCTCTGCGATCGCGGCAGAGGTCCTGCGATCGCGAAGAGAAACTGTGCCCGGCCCTGACTTGACACTATGCGATCGCGAGGATGGGGTTGCGATCGCGAAGGCATGGAGTCCAGCCTTCCGCGATCACGAAGACTGGGATGCGATCGCGAAGGCTAGGGGCCCAACCTTTCGTGATCGCGAAGAACAATCAGCAGCCCAGCCAAATTCCTTCTCCGCGATCACGACCCACCTTCTGCGATCGCGAAGAAGGAAACCAGACATCAAAAATCTGGGTTTTCCAACTTAGCTCCCGGGGGTCCAAAACTCACTCGATCCCCTCGGGACCCCGTCCAAAAGCACCGGCAAGTCTATATTCATGATACGGACTCGCTCGAACTTCCGGAACGTGCAAAAGAACAACAAAACTCAGAATTCAACCCCAAAACCAAATTGAATCAAGCTTAAGAACTTAAGATTCTAGAATTCATTTCAATGCGCCGAACCGGCCTATACTACTCGGAATTACTTCAAATTCTGCAGACAAGTCATAAATAATATATAGGAACTATTCCCGGTCTCGAAATTCATTCGGACCTCGGTAACATAAAATCATGTTCCCACCAAATTTCAAGCTTAAGGAAATCCCTATTTCTATATCGGGCGCCGAAACGCTCCCGGGTTATCGAAAACCCATTCCGAGCATACGCTCAAGTCCGAAATCATCATACGGAGCTACTGACACTATCGGAATTCGATTCCGAGGTCGTTTGCTCAAAATGTTGACCGAAGTCAAACTTGGCCAAATAGGCCAACCTTAAGAAACCAAGTGTTCCTATACTGCTCAAAGCACTTCCAAATCCTGAACCACCAGCCCCCGCAAGTCACAAATCACAATAATCCGCTATGGGAAGACTTATATAGAAGAACGGGGTCCGATAACGCAAAATGAGCGGTCGGGTCGTTACATTCTCCCCCACTTAAACAGACATTCGTCCTCGAACGTGCCAAGAGCTCCTCTTGAGACATCTGAAATCTGTGACCGACACCTCGTGCACCTGCCCGCGCTGCCACAACCTATTTGAACACATAAGCCTTGATAGACTCTGAAGATAACCTTCTTTACCCACACTGCAAATTCTGAACTTAATTCCAACACTGGAAATCCTCTGCCAGGTCTGTCCTAATACATGAACACCGTAACAACTACTACACGGAGCACCAGAACACAATTGCGTACCTTTGTTGAATCAACACCATATACCTCATGACCCATTAACAATATCTAACCACAATGATGCTCCCTGAACCTTAATAGCCAACATTCTACGAACCTGATGCTTTCAATGCACCTTATAGGATATATTCATACATCCTGCTATAATGCTGACGATACTACCACCACGTAGAAGATGTGTAGAGATTCCTAACCAATTGCAGAGTTAATCCAACATTGAAATCTTTCCTCTTTACTTAGATCATCATCTCATTATGAACCAAACACTGGTATTTAACCTGTTATATGCCTCCCATAAGCTTAACACACCGATCCCAGATTCATAGACCTCGTCTCACTCAGTATGAATTGTTCAAACAACCAATCACCCCAGACATGACCGACAGTCCCACACGATGCCACAATGCGCCAATAGGCCACACTTCGAATATGACACACAAGGAAATGACTCAAGAAGGGACTACTCAAGTCACGCAACAATATAAACTTTCCTCAGAAAATAGGAAGTAAAACACAAGAAAATAGATATAGGAACCATACTCACATCACACTGTTGCGGCGTGCAACCCGATCCAAATAACATACCCGTGGCGGCGTGCCACCCGATCCCATCATAAAATTTACATAAGGAAATATACACGGAGCTGAATTGCTCACTATTACAAATCACTGAATATCGATCACAAGCACGCTAAGTGCATAATACCATCCTGGGGAAACTGATAGAGCCATATGCTACAAAACTCCAGCACGAATGAGGTGCGATATATAATCTGAATCTCAGGAGCCATCCTGCTCATATAACCACATCACTACGCGGAATCTCAACACATAAGAAATTACCAAGTCGTTTCACCACTCACCCGACACTATCACAATATATATGAATCAACGAAGACGAATCAACATCTGATATTCCAACACCTCTCCTATGTGGAGCGCCATATTAAAATGAATACATCTAACTCGCATGAAGCCCAAAATCTCGTTTAAATTCATTCATACACTTCAAGCCGATTTTGCTCGCACTGAACTAGGCTGATAGCCTTACCTGGGTCTAAAACAACCCACTTCCTTTCATAACACGCAAGCACAACCATCATAGCCGGGACACCCCGCAACTCACAACAAAGATGAACTAAACGCATTCCTGGCCTACATCCTCAAATAGGCAACATTGCCCTTCCTCAAACTCGGTCAAATCTTTCAATCTATCAGGTGACTACAAGTCACACTTAGTCAATCTTCCCGCGGTCATGCTCTCACGACCTTCCGCATAGGGTGACAAATATGCACATCCATACCACCGACCACCCTACGGCTGTAAAACAATTCAAGGACCCGAACCAGGATACAAAGCCTCTTTCACCAAGTACCGATCTCAGATGACACTGAAGACAACCTCAGCTTATTGTAAACATTCAAATCCCTTGTTCTTGCTCCTCCGAGCTCATGACATCCTTGTTAACACCGAACCGCAATCTCGATCCTTACTTCCCGTTACATACTGCTTACTGCACCTAACAGGCCAATATGGAATAACATAGGAATTCCATCATAACTCCTGAACCACTAATAGGGTGACTTCATCATATAGAAACTTTTTACTTACCTCAATTCATGAGAACCATAACAACACACGAGCGAATTCTCACAATCACAATACATGCAAATCCTTAAGTAGTTGTCTGAACCACCATAAACCTTCCGGAATCTGCCTGCACCTGACAGGCCATCACTTGAATGCTCCTAATGAAATCTACTATGACGGCCGACATGCCCCACACACATCTGCACATTCATACTGAAGGAACTGATCACTGCCGTACATGTGCCATTTGAACCATGGCTAATAAAAACCATAGTTCTTTTAATCATCTACAGGTGCTTCAGAAATAACAACAGCTTCCTTAACCTCATAGAACTCAACCCTCACTCTTCCCGAGTGACCCTGATTCACGAGACCGTGCTGCCTAACCCCGTAGCTCGTCTCATCCCCCTCCAATGACCATCTCCATAATTTGTAGTCTATTCTCTTACTCCTTCCATACTATCATGCATGCTGAAAGTAACATGGAACGCTTCAATCATCTTTCCCTCCTCTCAAGAATTACGCTGCAAAAGCCCGATTCTTAATCATATTACTGCTTGAAATCTTTAAACACCGCATCCCTAATCCTCCAAATTTACTAGGATTACTGCTGCGAGTCACCCACTCTGACTGGCCTCGGATACAATCAACTCAAAGGCTCTTCTAGCACCTGAACATCCTCTCAATGGAATACGTGACTGAGTCACTGCCCTTACAATTTGCCGATATGCTGACGAATCCGCAACCCTCTGAGGACACGATCCTACAACCCAACTGCCGGAGGGGGGATACCCCCACTTAGTCCGAAGCTACTCCTTACCTCACTCTAGACCCATGCTGGAATCCTTCCTCCCTTGCTACCATGATCTTGCTCAACCAATCCGTCAGTCGTTCCGCCCCAAATACCAAAAACAATCCCTAGCATCATTCGTACATTCTGCCTCCTATCGAATCGCTGCTATGATTCCTTACAGAGAACTACTAACCATACCACCGCTATCCTATACCCAGAAATACCCGCTAGCTTATACCCAGAAATACCTGCTAACCTATTCCTACAAATACCCACTAACCTATTCCCAGAAATACCTGCTAACCTATACCTAGAAATACCCACTAACCTATTCCCAGAAATACCTGCTATCCTATACCCAGAAATACCTGCTAACCTATACCTAGAAATAACCCACCTGCAGAAATCACCAACTGACACCGTCTAACAATATTGCGCTACACATCCTCTATGACATCGACACCCCATCCTAAGCCTATTCTCATTCACCAACTTTACCAGTTCGTCTGCTTCTTAGGGACATCTACTGAATGCGCTACGATATCCTCAAATTCATCTGCCATATCGCATCCTTCCTCATCCCTAGTAATCTCATATTTGTTGCATCCAGCCTTCCGCCGAATAACCAACATTTCAGCTTAAGCTCATGGACCTGATCATCGTCCACAAACATTCTCAAATCACTCCAACTTCTCCTCAAGATAGGCAGCCGTCCTACCCCTGAACTCATATGCTACGCTGCCACTCTCCCACTTTAGTTAAACTCATTCCCTTCGGCACTAAATGACTTCCTTATCTTATGCCTGGCCCTTTTTTTTTAATTTATAAATTGGGTTGCCGCCTGACACTTCTCACATGGCTTCCTTCATCGCATGCTTCTCAATTGCGGCCTCGATTCAATATCATTCTCTGTGGCTCTTAAACCACCCGATCACATCAACTTTAAATCTTTTCAAAGATCATCTTCCTCGAGCCGCCTTCATTAGAAGCGCTCATTCCATACTTTAACCACCGCACACAACGGTCTATGACAGCCGCTTCTTAAATACTTCTTCGCAGAACTTTGACCCCATTCCACCAAAGAAACCATAGCACCGACAAACTTAACACATTTCATTCGATCAAATGGCGACACCACATCATAGGTGAATATTCGACCTTTCTCATTAACACCAAGCTTCATTACTTTATCAACCCAAATCGGACCATTCATAGTCCAAACCGCGCTTCAAACCGTTAATCACCCCAAATTATGGGCCAACATTCTATCAACATACCAACACCGCGCGATAACAAATCAAAAACAGCATAACAATCTGAGCACAACCTCAAAGTCCTCAGGAACACAGCCACTGAACTGAAGAAACATGATATTCTTCTTGCAGGGCAATAACAACAGCCCCAAATGACTACGCACGGAAGACTTCACGCACTATATCTGTAACATCATCACAACTCCTCAAATTACCGATTCATAACAAGCGCTTCACGACGCGTAAGATTGAGTAGAAGGAAACATAGGCATAATCCTTAAGGGAATCAAATCACACGATAAGGGATCAAGAAGGGAAGTACTCCCAACAACCTGTAGCCTCTCGAAGATAAGTACAGACGTCTCCGTACCGATCCGCAAGACTCTACTAGACTTGTTCATCACTCGTGAAACCTAGGGGAACCTAGAGCTCTTATACCACGTTGTCACGACCCAAAATCTATGGGTTGTGATGGCGCTGGACACACTGTCAGGCAAGCCAATCCCTGAACTAGTTCAAACAACTTTCTGGTTAACACTTTCAAAATCATGTCTTTTTCTGCATTTATAATCAAATAATAAAGCAAATGCTCATAAACTAAATACGGCGGAAAATCCACTTAATGCAGTACAAGAAATACCAACACTTTCCCAGAACCCGGTGACACAAGTACATGAGCAATTTCTAAGAATTTATACAACTATACAACTCTTGTCCGAGAATTTAAATTGGATAAAGGTAATAAAGACAAAAGCGTAGGAACATAGAAGGGCGACTCTGCCAGCTGCGGAACGCCACCGGAACAATGCAACCTGAGTAAGTCCTTGAATCAATCACTGCACTATGAGGGTACCCGTGCAACAAAATGCACAGAAAGTGTAGCATGAGTACATATACATATATGTACCCAGTGAGTATCCCTCCTAACCTCGAAGAAGTAGTGACGAGAGGTCGACTTGACACTCACTAAGGTCCAACAGTATGATACAACAATGACAAAACAATTAAAAACAGAAGACATGTAAGACAGTGAATAGCAATTATGTATAAAGCACAGAAATCCAAGTAAATACTGGAACAATAACAATGGCCACTTTATTTCCCCCAAATATCCAATACAAGTCAATATCCATAAAACAATGCCAAATAATCATGCGCACACAGGAATAAGACAACCGGCCGGAGTCACAAGGAAAAGTAGTAGCTATGCACTGTCGGGGATCGACCTGCCCGTCCCAAAAGTGCATGCTTACCGTAGTCATGAGGAAGAAAATAGTTATGCACTGCCGGGGATCGACTGGCCCATCCCAAAAGTGCATTCTTACCATAGTCATACCTACGCACTGTCGAGGATTGATCGGCCCGTCCCAAAAGTGCGTATTTCAATGTAACCATATCATAACGTAGTACAACTTCGTCCATGCACTGCCGAGGATCGAACGACCTGTACCAAAAGTGCATTCTTAATTATATCATCTTCGTGCACTACCAGGGATCAACCGGCCCGTCCCAAAAGTTCACCTTTTAATCTGCCGTGGCGTACAACTGATGAGTGGTGATTTTACCACTCATTTTAGCCTTTTCTCATTAGATTTTGTATTGTT
>MDKH01197103.1:0-33206 GCA_005239495.1 Nicotiana undulata
GTTATTGTATTCCGCACTTTCATTGTTGTTGTTGTTCGTTGGCTTGCCTAACGCTACCGTTAGACGCCATCACGACCTGGACCGGTTTTGGGTCGTGACAGATTTAGAAAATACAAACACAAATAATAAACACGAATAATAAGAGTGCAAAAACTACTATAGCACTAAAAATATAACACCAAGTCAGAAATAACATACACATTCTAGTACTCCAACCCGTACATCTCTAGGGTCGATCTGTAACGACTCGACCGGTCGTTTTAAGCATTTTCACTTTGCTCGGTAGTTTACGGGCATGATTAGCTCCGTATGATGTATTATTACTTATGTGAATTGTCTATTTTGGTTTTCAGGTTATTTGGAATCGGTGTGGAAGAATGAATTTCATGGTTGAAGCTTTAAGTTGAAAGAGTTGATGAAGTTTGACTATTGTGAATTTGACCCCGGAAGGGAGTTTTGATGGTTCCATTAGGCCCGAATGGTGATTTTAGACTCGGACGTATGCCCGAATTTTTATTTGGATGTTTCTAGAAGGTTTCGGCTCAGGTTGGCAAAAATTAGAAATTTGAAGGTCTGGAAAGTTCATAAGTTTTACCGGAAGTTGCCTTTGAGGATATCAAATTCGGATTGTGGTTTTAGGAGTTTGAATAGCTTCTTCATGTCATTTGGGACTTACGTGCAAAATTTTGGTTCATTCCGGGATGATCTGATATGTTTCGACGTGAGTGTTGGAAATTGAAAGTTCAAAGTTCATAGATTTCGATTTGAGGTGTGATTCGTCGTTTAGATATTTTTATGTGTGTTTTGAGGCCTCAATTAGGTTCGTGTTACGTTATGGGACTTGCTATTATGTTTGGACGGGGTTCCGAGGGGCTCAGGCGTGTTTCAGATTGATTTTAGATCATTTTTATTCATTTTGGCACTACAGTGTTCTGCTGTTTTCTGGTGTTTTAGTTCTTCATCGCGTTCGTGTGGTAAGTGTCATGGACGCGTAGAGTATTTTGATGGCAGTAGCTTTTCTTCTTCACGTTCGCGAAGTATGTCCCGCGTTCGCGTACAATTGGGGCAATTCCTCTTCGCGTATGGAGGATCGCGTTAGTGTAGTGTTGGGGTTGGCAGTTGGGAATTTGAGCGTTCTTCTATGTGATCGCGAAAGGTTAGTCGCGTTCAAGAAGCTTTGGAAGCAGCGTTCATCGCGTTTGCGTGGGCTGTATCGCCAACGCGTAGAGTCTTTGTGGCAGTGAGAGTTTCATTCATCGTAAACGCAATGAATTTCCCGCGTTCGCGAAAGAGGAGGTCTGGGCAGATTATAAAGTACTCTATTTCGAGGGTTTTCGTCCATTTTTACATTTTGGGAGCTATGGAGCTCGGATTGAGGCGATTCTTGAAGAAATTTTGACCATATGAATTGGGGTAAGTGTTCTCTTGGTTTTGGTTATATTTCATGAATCTATCTTCTCTTTTAGCCTTCGTTTGATGAAATTTAAAGAAGGAATTGGGGGTTTTGGCCTAAAGTTTCATAATATGAATTATTGAGTTTTGAACATCGATTTGGAGTCGGAATTGAATGAAATTAATATGGTTGGACTCATAATTGAATGAGTTGTCGAATTTTGTGAGTTTGGTTGGGTTCTGAGGCACGGGCCCGGGTGTGATTTTTGGCCGGTTTTGGGTTTTGATTAAGGATTCGATCTTTGTCATTTGAAATTGCTTCCTCGGGCTGTATTTGATATATTTGAGTTGCTTTTGGCTAGTTTTGGGCCGTTCGAAGGTCACTACGCACGTGATGGCATTTTTGGAACATCGTTTGTCTTGCTCGGTATTAGAATTGGCTTGTTCGAGGTAAGTAACTCTTCTAAACTAAGTGTTGAAGGTATGAAACCCCGCAATACGTGTTATGTGATTGGTATTGAGATGACACACATGCTAGGTGACGGGCGTGTGAGCGTGCACTATGTGAATTGGGATTCTGTTGCTTTTTTGAGCCCGTGAGTGAGATTGGAGAGAGTGATGACTGAGTGAGGCCGAGGGCCTGAGTGAGAGTGACATTTTGGGATTGGGCTGCACGCCACAACATATTATACCTTATGGGTCGGGTTGCACGCCGCAACATATTATATTATTCCTTATGGGTCGGGCTTGTGATGACCCACAAGGTCCTTCTATGTTAATTTAGCTAAATCTGTGTTCCGAGGCCCCGAAAGCCTCCGTTAATCTCACCTCGATATGCGTGCGCAGCCCGATTGTGTAGCCGGGAAGCCTTTATGTGAAAACTTGATGAAAAGTTGAAATTTATAATAATTAATTGATTAAAGTTGACTTTGGTCAATATTTTTGGTAAACGGACCCAGACCCGGACCCGAACCCGTGATTTGATGGTCCCGGAGGGTCCGTAGAAAAATATGGGACTTGGGCATATGCCCGGAATCGAATTCCGAGGTCCCAAGCCCGAGAAATAATTTTTTAAAGAAAATGGTTTTCTGAAAATAATAACGACTTTTGAAAATGAATTTTTATGTGAAACCTGTGTTACCGAGCCTGTATTATTGTTCCGGAGCCCGGAACAGGTTTAATATATGTTATATGAGCTATCTGTAAAAATTGGTGTAAAACGGACTTGGTCTGATGTGTTTCAGATCAAAAATGGAAAATTTGATAGTTTATGAAGATTGAGAAAATTCTATGAATTTTGAAGTTTAATTCATTGTTTTTGATGTTATTTTGGTGGTTTCATTACTCGAATAAGTCCGTGGGATGATTTGGGACTTGCTGGAACGCTCGATTTGAAGTTCCGAGGGCTCGGGTGAGTCCCGGGTAGGTCCCGGGGTGTCCTTAGGCTAAAATATAACTGTTGCAGGTCCGAGGGGTCAATTCTCTGAACCCACCACCGCGGTCCGCGGTGGGGGACCTGAGGGGGAGCTTCGCGGCCGCGGTCGTGTTTTCGCGGTCCGTGGTGGAGGGGCTGGGTCACTGGTCCGACTTCGGAGGCTTATATCTTTTGATCTACAAGCAAATTTGAGATGATTTAAAAATGAAGGTTGTAGCTCTTCGTGTCTAGTTTCTAGAAAGGTAAAGAAAGCATAATTTGGACGTCTGTAGAGAAAGTTATGGCCAAAATACTAAAGCATGTCAGTGCAGTCATTTTTTCTCGGTTTCTTCAGCTTTCCTTGTCATTTGCTACCGCGGCCGCGGTCGTTTTTTTGCTGACCGCGGTGGGGGACCAGAAATGGGTATAATTATACGGGAATTTCAGTTATTTTCATATTTCAAAGCCCTAAAAACATAAGAGGCAATTCTTCAAACACTCCTTCTTCTCCAAAATATTTGTAAGTGATTTCTAACTCATTTTCTTTACTCCTTAACTTCTTTTTACAAGATTTCACACTAGAATCTAGGCCTAAAATCCTAAAATCAAAGTAGAAATTAGGGGTTTTGGGTAGAGTTTGGTTTTTGGGAATTTTGGGCAATTCAACCTCAATTTGGGGTCGGATTTCAAAATAAATTATATATTCTATCTCGTGGGGGTATGTGTAATTGGGTTTTGGTCCGAGCCTCGTGTTTGGACCAAGCGGACCCGCGGTCGAATTTTAGTATTTTTGGAAGAATGCTTGAAAATGGATAATTAGGCTATGGAATTGATTTATTGAGTCATTATTGATGCACTTGAGTTAATTATGTCTAGATAATACCATTTCGGAGTTGAATTCTAAAGGAAAGGCGGTGTTAGAGGGTTGATTGCTATATTTTGGACCCGAGGTAAGTGTCTTGCCTAACTTTGGTGAGGGAATAGGTATTGTGCTCTATGTGTTATATGTTTATCATGTTCAATGCATAGGTAAGGTGACGAGTACCTATGCATTGTGTGTCAAAGTATGCCTGTGAGTCCATTTTTGCTTAATTCCTTGTTATTGCCCCACTGATTATCGTGTTATGAAGTAGTTCTTTTGGGAAGTTATGTCCTCGTAAGGAATTGGTTATAGCTGAGACCCTTGCCGGGCAAATGTGTTTGACTTTGATTGTTATTCCCTGTGTCGGGTAGTTGTGAATTGAATTCCGGTAATTGATTTCCTTGCCAAGTTTGTGAATTGTTGTTGATATTACTTGGGTGAGGAAGAGTGTAAAGCACGGAGGGTGATGCCGTGCCATTCATTAACATCATTCATTATTTATTTATTGCAATGTGAGGAAGAGAGTAAAGCACGAAGGGTGATGCCGTGCCATTCATTAACATCATTCATTATTATTTATTACAATGTGAGGAAGAGAGTAAAGCACGAAGGGTGATGCCGTGCCATTCATTCATATCACTCATTATTTATTTATCGCAATGTGAGGAAAAGAGTAAAGCACGAAGGGTGATTTCGTGCCATTCATTCATATCACTCATTATTTATTTATTGCAATGTGAGAAAGAGAGTAAAGCACGAAGGGTGATGCCGTGCCATTCATTTCATTTATTATTGCAAGCATTTCATATATATATTTATATGTTGCATAGTGAGGACGAGAGTAAAGCACGAAGGGTGATGCCGTGCCATTCATTTATCTGATTATTTATTGTATTCAACATCTCATTTTGCTAATTACCTATTGCCCCCTTACTTGTCCCCGTATCCCTTGCTTATCTGTTAAATAATTGTCACTTCTTTGCTATAGTTTTGGTAGAACTGTACAGGTAGATTATCGTTGTCGTGTCTAGACTCGCCACTACTTCGGCCGGGGTTAGGCTCGGCACTTGCTCAGTACATGGGGTCGGTTGTACTGATACTACACCTGCACTTCTCTATGTTGTGCAGATCCCGCAGCCGGACCCGGTGGACACTGATTGAGGGAGCATCCTTCAGTCCACTTCAGAGATTACAAGGTAGACCCGCAGACGTTCGTGGGCCTTGGCGTCTCCTCTATCCTTATCTTTCTATTCTGTCTTATTTTAGTTCTCAGACAGTTTATGTATTATTTCTTCAGACTTTGTATTTAGTAACCTCTTAGTCAGTCCGTGAGTTAGTGACTCCAGGTGCTGGGATATTGTTAACGAATCGTGTTATTAGTGTTTTGATTATTTTCAGAATTTATCTGCTTCCGCATTTGAAAAAGGAATATTAGATGCTTTACTTAAACTCTGCATTTTAATGTTAGTACGTTAATGATATTGTATACGTTGGCTTGTCTAGCGGGTCCAACGTTAGACGCAGTCATGGCCCAATAGTGGGATTTCGGGTCGTGACAGAGCTGCACACCGCATCATATTATATTTTACCTTATGGGCCAGGCTACACGCCGTGGCATATTATATTATACCTTATGGGTCGGGCTGCACGCCGCAGTAATATATTGATCATATTTTATGGGATCGGGCTGCACGTCGCAGCGATATAGCACTTGGGATGAAGGAGCCCCTTCGGAGTCTGCACACCCCTAGTGAGCACAGTCGAATATATATATATATATATATATATGTGTGTGTGTGTGTGTGTGTGTGTGTGGATCGGGCTGCACGCCGCAACGGTTATTATACAGCGCTGAGTGATTGAGTGTACTGAGCATTGAGCATAGTGAGAGAGGATGCGAGATAGTTGAGATTGAGTACTCTAAGAGTGTGAGCACATGATTCATCTCTGAGGTACACGACATTTGCATGCACTCATGGCATACATGCATCGAGATGCATTTTCCTCGTGCTATACTGTATCACGTCATTCATGACTTATTATACACATTGATATGTAGGCATTGAGAGGTATTTTATACTTGTTATCTAGAAAGAGAATGAAAGATTGTTATTTATTGTGGAAAGGAAATTTGGAAAATTACAGTTTTCAAACTTACTCGTATTTTTGGCATTTTCGGTAAGAGATTTTGGTTTTTTCACTGAGATACTTAAAAGCATGACCATTTCCTGCAACTGTGAACGAGCTGAGCATTTTTACTTTTGAGATACCTCTTTTATACTTGTATTTGTGCTATTATGAAATGTTGTGGAATTTTGGTATTGAACCCGACCTTGTGTTAGCTCGTCATTGCTTTCAACCTACAGTTAGGTCTGTTACATACTGAGTACATGAGGTCAGTTATACTCATACTACACTTCTGCACCTTGAATGCAGATGTTGGCTACTGATGTTGCTGCGTTGGATGGGAGCTGGATTGAAGATGTACCTGCGTTCCGGTTGAAGCTGCCCCTTGTTCATGGTAGCTTTAGATCTATAAAACGCTGTTTATGTACTTTTCAAACATACTATGTATTTATTTCATTTCAGTTTTGGTAAACACTATTCTTAGAAGCTCATAATTTGTACTACCAGTCCTTGAGAATTGTATAAAATTCAGATAATTTCTTTACTTTAGTGTCTTGTTAATATCATTGGAATTGGATAGTTACTAATGGGCTTACCTAGCGGGTTGGATTAGGTGCCATCACGACTAGTGGATTTGGGGTCGTGACACGATTGTGATAGTGCTGGACCAACCTGCATTCTATGACTTTGGCAATGAACGGTGTTGGACCAGCATGTACGCTATTCGGTGATGGTTGAGAACCGTGATAGACAAACCTACACTCTGTTCCCAAAGGAATGATGGTGCCGGACCAACCTGCACTTTATCACTCTCTCAAATACCATATCCATATACCGAATGACAAACTCTATGTCTTACTGTAGGTATGTCCCTAAACAGACATAGGAACAAGTTCTATATGCAGCACAAAAGGAATAGTGCCTGCCCTCTACCTGATGTACAATCATCCCAACACATAGGCCAGGTAGAGCCATATAGCATGCAAGTAGTGAAAACCAAACATAGCAAGGTTAGTATTCGATCCTCAAATGCCTCTCAAATCCAATTCTAATCAAACGAGAGTCCATATGCGCTCAATCTATCCAAAATGATGATTAGAACGATCCAAAACTTTAGAAAAATCACTTTTTGAATTTTTGGATCTCGGTTAAGGATTGACTTTGATCGCTTGGGTCAACTTCCTGTCAACCCGACCAAAATCTGCCTAAACACATTCCAATGGATAGTCCTCAACTAGAGATCTCCTCAACTTTGATGAGAAATGATGCATATACGGAGGTTTGACTCATTTTCCAATACCGGGTACAATCACCATTCGATCCACGTGCTCGAATTTCAAATGATTTTCTCACGAATTCCACAAATCAATGATTCTAAATTCATTGTCAAAATCTGATTTTGATTAAAAATTAATGGTCAATTGAGAATTTTCCCAAATTTAGCCTCAGGGCAAGAAACCTACCAAAATCCCATGATTTTGGTATTAGATTCATGATCCAAATATGTTATAATAATCAAAGAATGTGTGAAAAGGTTACCTCAATATTTCTCCTTGATCCCTAATGTTTGTAACCTTTTTTCCATAAGCTATGCTCTTAGTGCCCGTTTGGACATAAAATTTAATGGAAGATTTTTCCAAAAAAATGTCACTTTTTTAAAAATCAGCGTTTGTTCATTTCAATTTTCACTTGAAGATGCATTTTGGAAATTTTCGAAAACTTGAAAAAATGCAAAAAGCTGTTTTTCAAAATTTTCACTCAAATCACTTACAAAACTTAAAAAACAACCCAAACTGAATTTTATGTCCAAACACAACTCTTAAATTTCAAATACCATTTTCACAATTTTTTCGAATTTTACAATTCTTATGTCCAAACGCCTACTCAAAATCTCCAACAAAAAATGAGGAGTTTCAATAAGATTTTTTTCATAATATAGCTGGGATAAATCTGGATTTTAGTAATTGTTGCATAAAAAAATTGTACCCATTTGTTGTACTTTTACTTTTCTGCAACATATCAAAGAGCTCAAAATTAGACGAAACCGACTTTAAAGAGTAAAAAATAATGATACAAACCTAACTATATGATCAAATTCCCATGTCGACCAAATATGTACAAAATAAAGGGTCATGTTCTTATTGTTTTTTAAAGAAAATACTATTTATACTGAATGCGTTCTAAACTCACCTGAACCAGTTCGAAATTTAACCAAAATTTGGAATTACAAAATTTGGTTGTAATCCGGAATGTCTAGGTGTGATTCGGACAAGTTCGACGAAGTTTGAATATTTGAATGTTAAGAGAGCGATTTGGTCTTCGATTTGAGTTTGAATGTTATTTGTGGTGTTTCGAGGCTTTGGATAAGTTTGGATGTTGTATTTCGACTTGTTGGTATGAATGGTCGAGGTCCCGTGGGGCTTGAGCGTGTTTCAGGGTAGTTTCAGATCATTTACATTTGATGTTGAACTCTTGGTTTTCTGGTTGTAAGGCCCCGTAAATATTTTTACCTAAAACCCAGGAATTTCGTGGTGCCAAGTTAAAATTATGTCTTATAATAGTAGGAATTCTTTGCGGCGAGCTTGCGAGCTGCGATTCAATTTTTTTGGATTGAACAGTACCCTACTGAGTTAAAAGAAAATGTTTTGCAGTAGAATGCGTTTCTGCGGCCCATTATGCGGCCGCATAATTACTCTGCGGACCACATATTGGTCGCAGAGTGAGGCTGTCAACGTGGCCAATTTGGAGGTCAGTTTAAGGCCAATTATGCGACCGCATAACCATTTTGCGGGCCGCATATTGATCGCATAATCGTCCTTGTACTTTTGCGAAGGGAGGTTCTGCAGTGCATTATGCGGCCGTAGAACAGGTATGCAAACTGCATACTGCCGCAGACCTAAGCAGAAAATTTAAGCCCCTAAGGGCTACTTTTGCGGTTATTTTGCGGGCCACATAACCATTATGCGGGCATATGTGACCGCATATCTTTGTCGGGCACCCATTTTTCTTATTTTAAAACCCTATTCTGTTAAAAACACATGTTATGCACCATTTTGAACAATTTTTTGATGTTCTAAGAGTGTGGAAGAGAGTTCTTAAAGAGAGAGATCAACCTTCACACTAATATCAATCAAACCTTGCTAAATCTTTGAAGATATTCAAGTGAGGCATCTTAATCTTCATCCTAAGAGGTAAGGCTTCATCACCCCAACTCTCAATTTCAAAACATACTCATAATGGGCCATTAGAGGATAGTTCATGGGAACAAGGTTGATTACATTGCATGCATGTGTTCCTAGAAGTTGTGGGGAAGTTATAAGCCAAAAATAGAGAATTTTAAAAGCAAATATAGGAAAGAATGGGGGAATGGGCTGGTGTAATCTTTCATGAAAAGAACCATAAAACCTGAATAAACACATAGTGTCGATAGAGTGCTCAAATGAGCTATAATCTTGATCATCCTTCTAATTTTTTATTCAACTTGTCGAACCCCTAAAATAGATTGAAGGTACTAAGGGTTCCGAAATTATTGTAGAAATTAAAGGAAGCTCAATTGAGGTATGTATTGATAAAACACTCTCTTCTTAGAATTGAACCCTTGGTGATTCATAAAATCGGTGTAAGTCCCTAAATTGATCGTGCTAGTGCCCTGATGTGTTGTGTTGAAAGATTCGTGTTCAATATTTGTAACAATTGTTTATTATGTTATCATGCCCATTTGAGGATCTGTTCAAAAAGGTGTAATATGTGAGAAAGGTCAAGAATTCATGTCAAGAAATCGAATGATGGTTGCTATGCCAATTTGTATGAAAATCCTATGTGTGTTTAAGATTTTCCAAGCCTTCTTCCTTATGTTGGAAAATACCTTACATGATAGATCTTATTGATGTGATAATAATGTCGAATATGAAAAAGGGGCAAACTTGAAAATGTAAAGTGCGGCCAAGAGCTAAGAACGATTTAATAAACAAAGCCCCTCGTGCCAATGTATCAAAAGATGGGAAGGAAATGTAAAGTGAGATGATTGATTGAATGGATGATGTCTCAATGGAGATGGCGTAGCCGATCGGACCGTGATCGGACGTCATGCCGCACACATGGTGGTAATTGTGCTAAAAATAATGATTGAAATTGTGGATATGGTTGATATCTCAAACGAGATAACCTAGCCGATCGGGTCGAGATCGGACTCTGTGTAAGAACACGGTGGTATTATGGATTGTGGCACATGTCACTAAGATTACCAACCTAATAAAATGAAAAGTGAACCGAGAACTTATGTGATCACCTACTTGATGTTTTAGTATTTGTTTGAAGCTTTTATTGTATAACATGACTATTTCCCCCTTTTTTGTTTCATTGTTCCTTCTAATAAGATTGGTTTTAGCTTTACATACTAGTACTATTCGACAGTACTACGTCCCTTTTGCCGTGGGCACTAATCTTTGAATGGATGTAGGTGGTTCCATAGCAGACAATGTCGATCGTAGCTAGTGGTGTATCCTCTTCTCAGTGGTCTTGGTGAGCATTTTCTTCCAGGGGTCATGTAGTACATCTTTTGTTTATATGCTAATATGTTTTGAGGTATAGCCGGGGCCTTGTTGTCGGCATTATCATAAATGTCCTCTGTATCCTTAGAGGCTCCGTAGACATTTACGTGGGTTGTGTGTGGGTATTGGAAAGGTCAGTGGATTATGTTGTATTTCTTTTAAAACTCTTGTCCCACTAAATTGTAACTTGTATGTATTGTTTGGGAACTTAACTATGATGTAATGAAAGTGAAGTAAGATAAACTTGTAATGTTCTATATATATATATATATATATAATCTTTCCACTGCTTAACTAATGGTAACGTGCCTTCTCTAATCATAAACGAGTCGGGTAGAAAACATCTAATAGGCTTGCTCGACCGGGTTCACATCGGTTGAGTGTCGGTCGCGCTCCCCCGGGTTAGGGAGTGATACTGGTAAGAACCAGTGTTTTGTGATCGCGGAGCTCTCTCGTGATCATGATGAAGGAAGAACTGGCAAACACTTTTTGTTCTATGCATTCGCGATGAAGGAACGCGTTCGTGTTCTTGTCTGGAAGTGAACATCGTGTCCGCATTAATGTAGTGCATTTTCATAGGTCTGAGATGAGAAGCGATATTGTTGGCTCTCGTGTCGCTATGATGGTCCATGTTCACGAGGTTGAAGCTTATTGTCTTTTGCGATCATGAGTTGTCTAGCTTGATCACGTATTTGGCTCTAAGGCCCACAGTGATTCTGTGCTTCGTGATCGCGAGGCTATTAGCCGCAATCACCCTTTCTATCATGAAAGGTACTCCTGGGGCAGATCTATAAGTTTTTATGTTCGAGAGTTTACTCATTTAATCACATTCTGAGATTTGGAGCTCAGATTGAGGCGATTTTCACCCACTTGGATCGTGTAAGTGTTTCTGACTCAGATTTGATTATTATTCACGATTCCATCTTTGATTTTTGCATTTGAGTAGTGAATCTAAAAGAAAAAATTAGAAGTTTTGGGTAAAACTTTTCAAAAAAATAAATGGGTTTTGAACATTGATTCGGAGTCGGATTTGGATGAAACTTGTATAGTTGGACTTGTGTTCGAATGGATGATCGTGATGTATGATTTTTTTCCGAGTCGGGAGGGGGGGGGGGACCCTGGTTGAGTTTTTGGTTAACTTTTTTATATTTGATAAAGATCGAAGCTTTATTACTTGGATTCAATTTTTATAGTCGTGTTTGATGTTAATAAGTATTTTTTGGCTATCTTTGAGTCGTTTAGAGGTCGATTCGCACGAACAAGAATTTTTAGAGTATTATTTTGGCTTGTTTGAGGTAAGTGCCTTGCTTAGCTTTGGTTGAGCGAATTTTTCCTACTAGTTGATATTGGTTGCTACATGGGAAGGAGATGTATATTTGAGGTAACGAGCGTATATATATGTGCCATGGGTATTCATGCTCGGGGAAGATTTTAGATTATTCCATGCCTTGTTTGGTTGCATGTTCTACGTGACTCTATGTATTATTCAATTAATTGACTATGTGAGTATAATAAACTAGGCTGGAGTTAATGATGAGACTATTGGGTCTTAGTTAGAACATGATGAACGAATCTTGAGGTTTATCCTAAGCTTGCCTCAGAGGTAGATACACACATGTTATGAACACACATTCGAACTTGTTCTTGCGTTGCGCCTTGATTGGGACGTGTGCACTTTACGACACATATGTGATCCTTTGAATGACTACATGAACATAACTGCTATATCTGATTTTACCATAGTCATGTTTTATATGTTGAGCCCATTCACACTTCAATTGATCATGTCCTTGTGCACTTTAATAATGAGTTATGAGCGTATGCTTCTTGATGATGATTTGTTATTTTGCATTGTTATGATTTGTGACACATGTGGATATGTTGGACGGAGCAATACAGTGAGATATTGTGATTTTGTCAGGGCGAAGCAATACGGTTGGATATGATTCTGTTAGGGCACAGCGATACCGCTAGCTATTGTGATTTTGTCAGGCAGAGCAATACATTTAGATATTATGATTGTGTCAGGCGGAGTGATATGATTGGATACGGTGATTGTGTCAAGGCGGAGTGATAAGGGTAAATATTGTTATTGTGACAAAAAAAGTAGGCACGAGGTGCCATATTTTTGTATTTCTTTTTGATGACTTGTTGTTAATGTAACGACCCGACCGGTCATTTTGAGATCTAACGCTAGCGGTTGGAGGCCATGAGCAGCTCCATTTAAGGTATTATGACTTGTATTCATGGTCGGAATTGAATTCTAGGAAGTTCGGAGTCGAATTGGAAGTAAAATTCTCATTTCGGAAACCTTTAGATGGAAGAACTGACTAAGATTGAATTTTTGAGTAAACGACCTAAGAATCAGGATTTGAAGGTTCCAGCCAGTTCATATGATGATTTTGGACTTGGGCGTATGTTCGGATTAGGTTTTGGATGACCTGTGAGTGTTTCAGTGCATATTATGGAAGTTAGCATTTTAGAAGAAATTTCATAAGTCTGGGTTGAAGTGTATTTCAGTGTTCTTGATGTCCGTTTAGGATTTCGAGTCTGGAAATAGCTCCGTATGGTGATTCTGGTGTTGGTAGCACGATCGAAAGTTAATTCGGAGGTTCGTAGGTCATTTTGAAGTCATTTGGCTAAAGATAGAAATTTGGAAGTTCTTAAGAAGTCCGACCGGAAGTGGATATTTTGATATTGGGGTCGGATTCTGATTTCGAAAGTTGGAGCAGGTCCATAATGTTGAATGTGACTTGTGTGCAAAATTTGGGGTCAATCGGATGTGATTTGATAGGTTTCGGCATCGAAGGTAGAAGTTGGAAATTTCATAGTTCATAAAGATTGAATTGAGTAGAGATCCATTGTTTCGATGTTATTTGATGTGATTTGAGGCCTCAATCAGGTCCGCATTATGTTTTGGAACAGGTTGGTGTGATTTGACGGGGTCCCGGGGGCCTCGGGTGGATTCCGGGTGGTTAACATATCAAATTTGGAGTTAAGAAAGAGCTGAAGCATCTAGTGTCTGGTGCGACCGCACCTGCGCAATAAGGGCCGCAGGTGCGGCTTTGGCGTCGCAGATGCGAAAATGGCTGGCTTAGCTGGGGGCGCAGGTGCGAGGTTATTTCCGCACCTGTGAAGCCGCAGATGTGGAAGAGAGAGCGCATGTGCGAGTTTTGGCTGGAGCTGGGGAAGCCGCAGGTGCGGGTGCTTGGGCGCACCTACGGTAACGCAGGTACAAGGCTGGAGGCCGCAGGTGCGAAGGTCAGAGTTGGGCAGTGTGCATTTTTATAACCGAAGTCTTGGCCATTTCTTTTCATTTTTCTCTTGGTTGGGCGATTTTTGGAGAGCTTCAAGTGGGGAGTTTCGTTATCTATGTGAAGGTAAGTTGTTTCTACTCATTTCAAGTTAAATTCAAGGTTTGTATATATATTTGGTAATGGGAATTAGTGGAAATTTGGGATTTTTGGAGAAAACCTAGAATTTGTATTTTTGGATTTTGACAACGAATTTGGGCATGAAATTTAAGAGAGAATTATATATTTGAGTTCGTGAGGCTATGGGTAAACTTTATCTTTGAAAAATTTAGGAATCCGGGCACGTGGGCCCGAGGGCAATTTTTTCAACTTTCTGAGCGGAGTTGGGAATTTATATAAATTGAATTGTTATAAGTACTAGAGTATATTTTCATTGGTTTGCCCGTTATTTGGCTAGTTTTGGAGCATTTTGCATTGATTTGAGTCATGGGAAGGGCTTGGAAGCCGGTTATGAAACTTCGGAACGAGGTAAGTCTCCTTTCTAACCTTGTAAGGGAAAATTGTCCCCATAATTGAAATAATTAAATATGTGCTAGTATTTGTGGGGGCTATGTTGATACCCAATTTTTCCTCAAAATATTTTCAAGCCTGTATATAAACTTTCAAAATCACTCTTTGCAATAATGAATATTTTTCCTAATTTTTTCATTTTTTTATCTGAATCATTTCCCTATTTATTTAATATTTTATATCTAAATAATTCATAAATTGTGCTCTAAATAATCTCAAAATATTTTCCAATTTAATATGTCATTTATTTGTCACTTTTTATTTATTAAAATTCAGTTATTTCATAAATTGGCTAATTGAGTCTTATTTAATTGCAATTATAATTATTTTGCAATTGTGGCCTAATTAATCATTTTATACCTTTAAAATCCGAACTCATGTCTTTTATATTTTTAATATTGTCTAATTACTGTAATTATACTTATTTTTAACTTAATTTCATTTTATACAATTATTAGATATTGTAATTAATTAATTATCCTATTAAATTGGGTATTTCACAACTAGCCTCTTCCTATTTAATATTTAGACACATTTGGCTAGCCCAATTACCCAACCCATTGACCCAACTAACGACCCAGCCCAACCTTTTCTTTACCCGGCCCAATCCCCACTCAATCTGAGCCGTTGGTCAAACGAGATCAACTGCCCAGATAATTAGTTACCATAATTAAACTAACCTAACCCCCTCCCCCGTCTCTCATTTTCCCAAGACCCACTCTCTCTCTTCTCGACCCCTTTGCTCCATCATCTCTCTAGAATCTTCTCTCTATTTGTCTTCTCCGATGGCTCCACCTTCATCTCCGGCCACCTCCAGTCTCACCGCTTCAACCACCAGCCACCACGAAGCTACGTTTCTCCGGTCACTACATTTCTGAGACCCTTTAAGGCTTCAACCATGAACGGCCATGGAAGATCCTTCCCGGGTTGTTTCCGGGCTTTCTCCGGCGAGGTTTGATGCAACGGTGCCATAGCCACCACCATCTCTGAGTTTCACAGCAGGTTTCTCCGATTTTCTCCAGGTTCTTCTTAAAACCCTAATTTTTGCCTAAAAACCTCTCAAATCTCGAGTATTTTTTTAATGATTTCTACTTATTCTCTAATGTTTTACACTATTCTAAACTCGATCTTTGAGATTCAACAACTTTTAAGCGTTTTCACTTCCCTTTTTAAATTAGGGTTTCTCAGAACTTTGTAGGCGGGTCTAGGGCTAAGCTTTCTTTGTGTATTGAGTCGATTCCTTGCATATCGTTACTGATTCTATGGCTTCTACTATCTTTTATCTCGTCTATGTTAAAAACCCTAAACTTCTATGTATGGTTCTGTGTACTAGCGTGACTGTTCGTCTCCTTTTGCTTTAATCTCCGTAATTACCTTACCTTGAATATGTTCTACTGAGTTTCTTAGCCTAGCTTATGCTTGTGACTATCCAGTTTGTTCAGACTTGCATCTTTCTTCTAGCATTTGTTCAGTCTGCTTGTTTACTATGACTGAACGTTCCTGTCTATTTATATGGTTGTGACTCTATGTAATCGATCCCTGATTCCATACTTAAGGGGGTTGATTGGCAGACTTTTTTTTATAACCTCAACTTTTATTCGAATGGATTGATTCGTCTGTGATGATTTATCCTTACTGGCCATTTTTGAACCTAGCCTTAATTGTCTATTCTATGCATACTAAGCTTGACTCTTTCCTTAATAGTCTGGTACTGATTTTATTACCTTATGTGTCATATGTTCTTACTGTTTGAATTTGAATCCCTTAACTTAAGGGGATTACTTGTCTTAATAGCCTACTAATTGATAGGAGTTCCTTAATTACCATGCTACTTTAATCCTTTCCTTATTTAATTTTGTACAGCCTTCTATTTACATTATATGCTCTGGGTTCTTTATCATTTTTGGAGTTTGAATCCCATAATTCAAGGGAACCGTGTACCTTCTAATACTGATTTGATTTTGTCTGCTATTAGGACCATATTTTGTGGTTCTTACCTTATGTGATTACCTGTTTTCAACTATAAATTACTCTTGCTCTTTCATTAAAAAAAGAGAACATTACTCAATTCTCTCTATACTACTCTCTAGTGCTCTGCTTCTCTTTGCTCTCTCTTGTCTCTATTGCTACTCGCTGCTGCTTACTATTAGCCGGCTGCTAAGCCAAGGCTAATACTGTGCTATTCACTACCCTCTTCTGCTGCTCTTTACTTGCATCACTGGTATGTCTAGTTTGGTATTACATCATCCCAAACAACATGTTTCATTGGTTGTTGAGATTTTTCTTGTTCCTTTTATGCTTTTTCTTGTGGTTTTACTATCTACCATGTAATTAGTATGTCTATTCCCCTATAGGATCTCTCTTCTTCTTCTAGCTTAATTTAATTCCTATTCTATTCTCTATATGATTCTTGACTATGTGATTATTCTTGTCTATGTCTATCTGCCAGCCCAATACCTCTCATGTGATGCTATCTAATGCTTGTCAATACCATACATATGCCCCCTATCTACAATGATTCTGATCTGGATGATTATCTACTGTTATTTGTCCCTAATTTGCCTTTTCCTGTTGTGACTCCTTTGCTTGGAACTCCACTGAGTTATGACTAGTTGCTGTTACTTCCTATTTCAAAACAATTTCTTCTGTTAGTCTATAAGTGATTTCAAAATTCCCCTCTCTTAACCTCTTTTAGCACTTCACACAATTCCTAGACCCCCCCTCAGTGTGTGCATCGCTTAGGGACCATGAGTTCCCTATGAACCTTGAGACACTGAGGTAGGGTACTCTACACTGCACTTGTTTAACCATGGGCATTTGCTGGGTGTTGGTATTGGACAGGGCCCTCACCAAGGCCTTTGGGAGCTTTGCCGCACCCAGGTTGATGTAAGGCTGTGAAATTGAAAGGGGTGAGTCTGGAAGATTGGGCCTGATTGAAGGCTTCCTATAGAATAACTTCTTATTTTCCTTTTTCATTATTTTAATTTATTTATTATGGTCTGTAATAATTTGTAAACGAATGATTGGGGCTGGATAGTGAATATGTGGGTTATGCATGCCTAGCTTAGGTAATGGGTAGAAAACATACCTATAGGACTTTATTTGTGCATTAGATAACTTGTATAGGATACGCATTTCACATATTAGTAGTCCTGTTATAGGTCCTTCACTTTCAGCATGTAATCACACTCATCTCCTAATTCTGATCAGTTAATAACAAGCAAAATCAACTGCATAAGGTCATCGCTTCATTTGCATCTTAGAAACCATGTTTTTAGGAATCTCTATGTGCATTAGATATCCTATTGTTTAGGATCTTATATTTCTCTGAGTTGTAATCATAAAATGCCTAATTCGCATGCTTAATTTAATAAAATATGGTTAAACTACCTGCAACATTTTGCCAACGTATATCCCTTAAAATCAGAGTTAACTATGCATGTTCACCTTCTAAAGTAGGCAATGTATATGACGCCTAGGCAAACCTTAGGCCTAATATGCACTAAAACCAAAATAAGTCGTTCAATACTTGGCTGGTCTTAAGGCTAATTTGTCTCTTTTGAAATCCTTAAAACCTTGCTGCTTTCACTCTTGTTTTCTGAAGTTCGTCCCATTTCTTTCGAAAAGCTCCTGCTCTGTTCCTAATTATTGATTTTTAAAATTGTGCATTCACTCTTCTTTTTACTAAAACTCCTTTAAACTCTTGGTTCTTGTTCTATTTTTAATTATTGGGGTTTTAAGTAAGTCACGCCTGTTCAAAGTACTCTGTTTATTTAAAATCTTGCTTTGCTTTTGATTACTGATTCCCTAAAAGTTATTCATCTCTTTTACTGAAAGTTTCTAAAATGTCGCACACTTTTTTGATACTATCCTAGACTACTGGATTTTTAATCACTCTTCTCTAAACTGCTCTATTTTTAACTGAACTTCCTGTTTATTACTAAGTTTTCCAAAAAGAAAATCAAACGCTTGAAACCCCACTGCTTTCCAACTCAAACTCCTGTTTTAACTTTGAGACCTTAATTGTGTATGAGACGTGCTACCTATGTGTCTATTTGTGGAGGGATCTATGAGCCTATTTCTTTGCTTTTATATGTTCCCTCATATGTGCAGTCATACTTGTTTCGTATGTCGCTTAGTATTTTGACCTTTAAACCTAAGGGTTCTGCCTAGTTCCTGTCTTGTAGGATTAGTAGTCCTAAACACCCTCCATGACTTCTAGGATGGGACGGGTAATGGCACGCAATATGTTTTCGTGACCAACACATGCGCTTTAAATAACCTTACGGGGTGGAAAGGGTAGAATACAGATATGATGACCGATGCGCTAATACAACGTGTAGCTGCCTCCTCGAGGTGTGACATACCGGGTATTGCATTGAAGTGATCCGTATTACTTTAAACCTAGGACAATCCTTTGTTTATGATATTCCAAAAACCTTTAAAGATTTTATATTTGCTTAAAATCCCCTCTTATGTGAACCTTATTTGTTACTTGCTCACCGTCCAAATTCACAAAACTTATTGGTTGGGACCCACATTTGTGGATCTTGAGGGGTGCCTAATACCTTCCCCTTGGGATAACTTCAAGCCCTTACCCAATCTCTGGTAACGCAAACTAGTTCATGAGTTATCAACTCTAGGTGCCCTAACGCACCATATAAATCGTTAGGTGGAGACTCTTCCTTAAACCTCTTCCTTTAAGGAGTTGTCCAAAATGGCATCAACCCGATCTCTCCGTACCTAACCCGTGCGAAAGAAAAAGGGGGCGCGACAGCATGGCGATTCTGCTGGGGATCTTCCCTAGGCTTATACCATTACAATTTGCTTTGTGAATTTGGACCTTTAATTTTCAATTAAATGTTTACACCTTTTTCCTATTCCCCGTTATATGCCGTTAATTGTTTAATTTTTACAAGTATTTATTTCACCTGAACGTAACTGACATATCTTCATGTTTTCTTGGTAACCGCTTTCCATTGTAACTGTTGTGTTTCCTTTCTTTACCGCTTTCCTCAACGTGAAAATACATGCCTATTTGTTTAAATGATATTTACTTCATATCATGCTCCGCATTCATATTCCACTCGTGCCAAACAAAAATCCTATAGCAACGCTTACAATGAGTGGTTGCGCTATTCTAATATTACTACCCCTTAAATTCGGAAAGGCGTATTTGTGGTAAAACTAGTCGATCAGCGGTGCAGTCGACAGTTCCGTGCCTTCCCCCTTGAGTTGTCCACTCAAGGGTACCAGTCTAAAACCCCAATAGAAACCTTACTCTATTGTATGTTGCATGCATCATGGTCAAACCTAGCCAGGCTAACGTGTTGTCCGCACAATAGCTTTTAAGATAGCCTTGTCCAAAGTCCATTGGGTTTCCCTGGAACCCAAAAGGACGCCTTCACGTTCTGTGCATTTATTTGGAGAACTTGAATGCTCATTGCTAATTACTGATATTAAATAGTCGAGTCCGGTGGGGGTAAGGGCCTAACCTGTTTATTTTGCAGAGATGACGCACGAGGTCCCCAGATTCGGCATGGTCACCAACATCCACCCAAAGCTTCTGAATTGGTGGGAAGACTTGCATTCAAGCGACAAAACAGCAGTCAGAAAACACCTAGGCAACCTGCCCTCTCTTTTGGACATTCAGCCTAATAACATGATGATAGAGGCTGCCACCTTATTCTGGGATTGTGATCGATTGATTTTTCGGTTTGGGAGCAATGGGATGACACCACTGCTGGAGGAGATAGGGGGTTTAGCAGGTTTGCCTTGGGAGTCTCAAGGGTTATTGATGCCTTAAAACCGAACATGCCGGGGTTTTCTCAAAATGATGGGACTCAAGAAGAATCCGGATTTAGTCCGCTTGGAAGACTCGTACATCCCTTTTGACTATTTGTACGAGAGGTATGGCCGTAGTCACTCTTACCGCACATATCAGGAAGAGTTCGCCCTCACCTCTCTAGGACACATTCACCGCCGTGTATTCGTCTTCATATTTTGTTTTTTCGGATTGATGGTCTTCCCGACAAAGAAGGGGAGAATCCACACCAGATTGGCTATGGTTACCAAGACTCTGATGGAAGGGATCGACGGACAAGATTTCAGCATTGTACCCATGATTGTTGCTGACATATACCGAGCTTTGGAGAACTGTCAACGAGGAGCGACACATTTTGAGGGTTGCAACCTGCTACTTCAGCTTTGGCTCATCGAGCATTTACAAAGAGGCGACTACCGTCAAGACATACATAGGAGAATTTGGGATGATCATATTGCTTTCCATCACCCAAAGCGTATGAACTACATCCTCGACATGTTTGCACAGCCAGAAAATGCCAAGGGATGGGTTGAGTTATTGGGAGATCTGACCGAGGATCAAATCCAATGGATGTTCGAGTGGTTCCCGACTGACGAATTCATCATTCGGACTAGAGACACCCCGTTCCTGATATTGATTGGTCTTAGAGGGACATACCCTTACATCCCGATTCGCGTCATGAGGCAGGAAGGGAGGAAACAAGTCATTCCAAGGGTCGAGAAAATGAGTCATCTCAGGACGGACTTCCAAGATGACGATAGCCCTCACAAATGTCAAGCTCAGCAATTGTGGCACTGCAGGATCCGGTTGGAGAAGGATACTGCCGAGCCTGACAGGTATCACGCTGGTTGCTCTCCTTACTATCTAGGATGGTTGGAAGATAACTGGGGAGGAAATATTGAGCCAGGTTTCGCTCAAGGACATAGGGTCATAGACGAGAAAGCCGAGGCAACAACTAGGTTCAACCAGCTGCGCAAAAGGCTCCGTGACTGTGAAGAAGATCATCACAAAATCCACATAGCCAACAAGAAGCTGATCGAGGAATGGAAGGACATGGCCATCACTTCCACCCGGAGGCTGGCACACTTGGAACGAGGCATAGTTGACTTGGAGGAAAAGTTCCTTAGGAGGATCGAGACTAGTCAAAAGACCGAGGGAGATGAAGCGGGAATTCTAGCCAAAACCTACTTGCTGCTGGGACTCCGCGAGATGGGAATGTTGATCCAAGCAAGTAGAGATGCCGAGTCTGGGGAAGATCCTTCTGAGACCAAATAGATAGGATTTGTCTTTACTTTGCTTTTGATGTAATAAGGCCATTAGACATTAATGACATTTTGCATTTTTTGAGTCAAGATTTGTCTATTTTATCATCAATAAAATGAGGCATTTAGTATTTAAATTCTCCAAATTAATTTGTCGCTAGGCCTACCTCGGGCATAAAGAGGTTCCCCAACTTAGGATGCATTTTACATTTTCGCATTACGTATTTAAATTACCGCAATATTCTTTATATCTTCACTAACTTCACTACCTTTTGTTAGTTATTCCCCTTCCCCAAAGGTTAGTTCGTTCACTCTGGCATCAACAACTTATTGCACAAGATCAAAGGGCCCTCCTCTTACTCCTCCTCCCAGTACTCCTAAAGGAAAAAGCAAGGGTAAAACTAAGATGGCAGATGCAAGCGGTACTAGGAAAGACAACAGGGATGAACAGGTTGAGATTATTGATGGTCAGGGAATTCAGGTTCTGCACGAGGGTATGTCTCCACTAGAGAAGAAGCTGCTAAAGTTCCAAGAAGAACTTGATCAAGTCAAGAACTTGGCCCACTTATCATTCTCCCTCAACATCTTAGACGTTCACTTCCCAAATACTCTGAACCCCACTTTACCCCAAAACGTCCCAAAATAACCCAATCACCCAAAATATCCCGTTCCACCAGCACCACGCAACAACAACACTCCACCTCCCCAAGATCAGACGAGAGACCACTTCCAGGCTTATGACAACCCCATTTATGTTGAAACCGTAGCTCATTCCGAACCACATACCTATGAGTCTGACGAGAAGGACAAGCTCATCAGGAATCTGGCCGAGGAACTCAAGAAATTGACCAACCGAGTTCAAGGCGTCAAAATAGTTAAAGGGGTTGAGGGATTGAATTATGAGGACCTTTGCATACAACCTGATGTTGAACTGCCCGAGGGGTACAAACCTCCTAAGTTCGAAATGTTTGATGGTACTGGTGACCCAAGAGTCCATCTGAGGACTTACTGCAACAAATTGGTCGGCGTGGGAAAAGACGAAAGGATCCACATGAAACTCTTCATGAGGAGTTTGAAAGGTGATTCACTATCCTGGTACATCAATCAGGATCCAAAGAAATGGATCAATTGAGTGAATATGGCTACGAACTTCATGGATAGATTCATATTCAACACGAAGAATGCACCGGATGTATTCTACATCCAGAACTTGAAGAAGAAACCAACTGAGACTTTTCGCGAGTATGCTACTAGTTGGAGGTCAGAGGCTGCTAAGGTCAAGCCAGCCTTGGAAGAAGAGCAGATGAAGAAATTCTTCGTGCGCGCTCAGGATCCTCAGTAGTATGAGCGGCTGATGATGGTCGAAGGGCACAAGTTTTCTGATATCATCAAGTTGGGAGAGCGAATCGAGGAAGGCATAAAAAATAGTATGGTTACTAACTTTGAATCCTTACAGGCTACCGACAAAGCTCTGCAATCCGGTGGTGTGTCCAAGAAAAGGGATGTAGGAGCCGTGATGGTGGCACAGCAAGCCAAGTCCCCTCCCAAATATCAAGTATACCCCGCACCTTCCTTCACATACAAACCAACTCCAAGTTACCAAGCACCTTCACCTAAATACAAGACAACCTCACCCGCCTACCAAGCTCCACCACCCACATATCAGCCTACCTTGCCCATATACTCCTAACTAGCTTCCGTTTATAATACCTAGAATTCCCAACCTTCTCACTACCAATCACCATCTGCTCGCCAAAACTTCCCAAGACCTCGCCCAAATTTTGACCGTCGTCCACCAAAATAGTATACCGCCATAGCTGAACCCATTGACCAATTATACGAAAAGCTCAAAACCGCCGGTTATGTCACACCCATTCCTGCTGTCACCCCTGAGAACCCTTCTCCATGGGTCAACCCAAACAAAACCTGTGCTTACCACTCTGGCATGAAGGGACACACCATCGAGGAATGCCGTTTCTTGAAAGGCAAGATACAGACCCTCATAGATAACAAAATCATTGTAGCCAAGGACCCTACTCCTAATGTTCGCAATAATCCGCTGCCTGACCATAAGGGTGGTGTCCACATGATTGAGGTTGATGATGACTGGGATCCCGAGGGATCGATTGGGCTGATTGCAGAGGGTGATCCAAAGAAGCCTGCAATTACTCTTAATCCGATCGTGGTCCAGATGCAGCCATCTGAGGAAGCTGAGGTAAATATGTCCATTCCACTAGAGTTTGAATCAAGGCCACCCGCCGAGGGAAAAGCACTATAGCCGATCAAAGTCGAGTTTGTGAGACCGCTCGAAGTTGCAATCTGGCCATCTATAACATATACTCTGGCAGGAATAAGAATGACCACACCTATTCCAGTGGCAATATCAACAACGACACCCTTTTATTCAGACGCCATTCCGTGGGATTATACCGCTGAAGCAAGGAGGAAAGGTAAAGGCAAGTCTGAAGAAGCCATCGCTGCACATGGTATGACAAGAACTAGCAGAGTTTATACCCCTAAGCATTTGGCCGAGTCTAGAAAGAAGGCCAATAATCATCCCCCCATCATTGAAACAGGTTCTGATGATCAGTGGAGGAAGATACAAGCTAAGGAATACTCAGTCCTCGACCAGCTGAACAAAACGCCAGCTCAGATATCCATCCTCTCCCTGTTACAAAACTCTGAAACTCACAGGAGCGCTTTGCTAAGGGTGCTGAGTGAAGCATACGTACCAGGCAATATCACAAGTGGGGAAATGGCCAACATGGTGGGCCAGATACTGGAGAGCCATACGGTCACTTTCCATGAAGATGAGCTACCGCCCGAGGGGCTAGAGCATAATAGAGCACTACACATCACCGTACATGTGAGGATCATTTCATCACAAGTATCCTAATTGATTGGGGTTCCAGCCTCAACATATGTCCGCTGGTCACGCTCAAGAAATTGGGCAAGAATCTACATGAGATAAAGTAAGGAGAGATCAACGTAAAGGCCTTCAACGATTCGCAGAGGTCCACCATGAGAGAAATTACCTTATGCTTACAGATGGGACTAACTTGGTTCGATGTAAATTTCCAAGTGATAGATGTGCCTGCATCTTACAACTTACTATTGGGACGACCTTGGATCCACGCGGTTGGGGCCGTGGCATCCACCTTACATCAAGCTGTGAAGCTTGAATGGAACCATCAAGAGGTAATCATTCATGGCGACGGTAGCAACCATATCTACGGTCGCCTGACCTTTTCGGTCATCGATGGAAGGAGGAAGTTGGGAGGAGAAATCTATCATAACATAGATCGTGTTAACGCTATTTACAAAGACAAGTGGTGGGGCAGTAAGAATGAAAGCATATTGAACTGCCAAGGGTAATATCCGGGTAAAGGGCTCGGTAAGCATCTTCAAGGAATAACAAAGCCAATAACACTCAAGAATCACGGTACTACTTTTGGTCTAGGGTACGAATATACTTGGAAGGAGTTCAGGGACTGGTCACCACTATGGCACGGCCCCTACTACCCATTGGAGCAGCCAATACCCCTCATAGAAAAGACTTTCCAGCCATCTGACATCATATATGGTACATACGAAGAAGAAGCGCTAGCAGCGATAAGGGATTTATTTTTGGGTGATGAGAATATGGGCTGTTGTGTCATTTTTGAAGAGGAGGGGGAGGAAGGCCCTTCCATACAAATCGTGAGCAAGGGATCACATCTCAACAATTGGTCTGTCAGGACAACCAAAGCCCGTCGAGCCTCGGGGTAGCAAGACTAACAAAACAAACATTATTTACAGTTTATTTATTTAAAGCATTTCCTTCCTTTTTGCATTTTTAATTTCTGCAAGAAAGAGCTCTTATGTTCAAACAATTACTCAATTTATTAAATCATTTCCAATTTCTTTATAAATCTTACATTTACTTATATTTACTTGCTACTGTTTTTCTCCCCATTACTTTATTTACACAACATTACTATTACTTATCTTGATGAACCAACGACTGTGACCTACAACGAGGCAACACAACAAATGGATTCCGAGTCAGTCGAGAATGATATACCTGAGGATATTATTAAAGAAGTCGAGAACTTTGAGAATAGACCTAAGTCTAACTTGGACGAGATTGAGGTCGTCAACCTGGGAAACGCAGAGAACGTCAAAGAAACACGCATCAGCATTCATCTGTCACCGTCAGAAAAGGAGGAATATACGGAATTTTTAAGGGAGTATGAGGACATATTCGCCTGGTCATATGATGACATGAATGGCCTCAGTACATCTATTGTGGCCCACAAACTGCCAACCAATCCAACATGCCCACCAGTGAAGCAAAAACTCAGGAAGTTCAAACCAGACATGAGCTTGAAAATCAAAGAAGAGGTCACCAAGCAGATCAACGCCGGGGTTCTCCGGGTGGTCGAATATCCTACATGGTTAGCTAACATTGTGCCTGTTCCAAAAAAAGACGGGAAGGTCAGAGTCTGCGTCGACTACCGGGATCTCAACCGGGCCAGTCCGAAAGACGACTTCCCCCTGCCGAACATACACATCTTAATTGACAACTGTGCCAAGCACGAGCTGCAGTCCTTTGTAGATTATTTTGCTGGTTATCATCAGATTTGGATGGACGAGGAAGATGCTGATAAAATGACATTCATTATGCCGTGGGGAGTGTATTGCTACAAAATGATGCCATTCGGTCTGAAGAATGCAAGGGCCACTTACATGAGAGCCATGACTACTATATTCCATGATATGATTCACAAGGAAATTGAGGTGTATGTGGACGACGTCATCATTAAATCAAAGAAAATTGTTGATCACATGGAAGATTTGAGAAAGTTCTTCAACAGGTTAAGGAAATACAATCTGAAACTTAACCCTGCAAAGTGTGCATTCGGGGTTCCTGCTGGCAAGCTGCTAGGATTCATTGTCAGTCGTCGAGGAATAGAGCTAGATCCATCAAAGGTCAAAGCCATCCAAGAATTGCCTCCACCGAAGAACAAAAGGGATGTTATGAGCTTTCTAGGAAGGCTCAATTATATCAACCGGTTTATAGCCCAGTCTACCGTCATTTGTGAGCCAATCTTCAAAATGCTAAGAAAGGATGCTGCCACCAAATGGACTGAGGATTGTCAAAAAAGCCTTCGACAGAATCAAGGAGTACCTCTCAACACCACCAGTCTTGGTACCCTCAGAGCCGGGTTAACCCCTATTACTCTACCTGGCTGTATTAGATGGATCTTTTGGTTGCGTTCTCGGGCAACATGATGAAACAGAAAGGAAGGAGAAAGCAATTTACTACCTCAACAAGAAGTTCACTCCGTATGAGGCCCGATATTCTCTATTAGAGAGAACCTGTTGTGCTTTGACTTGGGTCGCACAGAAGCTGAGGCATTATTTCTGTGCCTACACAACATATCTCATATTAAGGATGGATCCGCTCAAGTACATCTTTCAGAAACCTATGCCCACTGGCAAGCTTGCTAAATGGCAGATCCTGTTAAGTGAGTTCGACATCATTTACGTAACTCAGAAGGCAGTCAAGGGACAAGCATTAGCCGATCATCTTGCTGAGAATCCTGTGGACGGAGAATACGAACCCTTAAAAACGTATTTCCCCGATGAGGAAGTATCATTCGTAGGAGAGGACATTGCAGAATCCTACGAATGTTGGAGGATGTTCTTTGATGAGGCCGCAAACTTCAAGGGCGTGGGTATTGAAGAAGTCTTAATTTCAGAAACTAGTCAGCACTACCCGGTATCCGCCAAACTCAGGTTCCCCAGCACCAACAATATGGCTGAATATGAGGCCTGCATCCTGGAGCTCAATTTGGCCATCGACATGAATGTTCAAGAATTATTAGTAATTGGTGACTCGAACTTATTGATACATAAAGTTCAAGGAGAATGGGCGACCAAGAATTCCAAGATACTGCCATACCTACATCGTGTGCAGGAATTGAGAAGGAGGTTCACAAAGATGGAATTCCGGCACGTTCCCAGAGTCCAGAATGAGTTTGCAGACGCACTGGCCACCTTGTCATCTATGATCCAACATCCAGATAAGAACTTTATTGATCCTATCCCGGTGGGGATTCACACTCAGCCGGCTTATTGTGCCCACGTTGAAAAAGAAGCAGATGGAAAGCCTTGGTTTCATGACATTAAGGAGTACTTGATAGAGGGAGAGTACCCAGAACTTGCAAACGCCACTTAGAAGCGCACTCTACGACTATATCAAACAAATTCTTTCACAACGGAGGAATCCTATATAGGAGGACTCCCGATCTGGGTTTATTATGATGTGTCGAGGCAGAGTAAGCAACGAAGTTGTTGGAGGAAATACATGCTGGTACATGCGGTCCTCATATGAACGAGTTTGTTCTAGCAAAGAAGATACTTCGGGCTGGTTATTTCTGGATGACCATGGAAACAGACTGCATCCAGTATGTCCGCAAATGCAATCAATGTCAAATACATGGGGATATGATAAAGGTACCTCCCAGTGAGCTTAATGCAACAAGTTCACCCTAGCCGTTCTCCGCTTGGGGCATGGACGTTATTGGACCAATCGAGCATGCCGCCTCCAATGGACACAGGTTCATTTTGGTTGCCATTGACTATTTCACCAAATGGGTCGAAGCAGCATCTTACAAAGCAGTTACTAAGAAGGTCGTGTCCGACTTTGTCCACGACCGCATTGTTTGTAGGTTTGGCATTCCAGAGTCAATCATCACCGATAATGGTTCCAATCTCAACAGTGATTTGATGAGAGTAATGTGTGAAACCTTCAAAATCAAGCACAAAAATTCTACAGCATACAGACCTCAAATGAACAGAGCCGTTGAGGTTGCCAACAAGAACATCAAGAAGATACTAAGAAAGGTGATAGAAAAGCACAAGCAATGGCATGAGAAGCTTTCATTCGCTCTGTTGGGGCATCGCATCAAGGTTCGCACATCAACCGGGGCAACTCCTTACATGTTGGTATACGGTACAAAAGCCGTCATTCCTGCTGAAGTTGAAATTCCATCTTTGAGAATTAAACAAGAAGCCAAGCTCAGCGACGCCGAATGGGTAAGAAGCCGTTATGAGCAGTTGGCCCTCATAGACGGAAAGAGAATGAACGCGGTTTGTCATGGTCAGCTATATCAGAACCGAATGACCAGAGCCTTCAACAAGAAAGTCAAACCAAGATGATTCACACCGGGGCAGCTGGTGTTAAAGAAAATCTTTCCTCATAAATACGAAGCAAAAGGGAAATTCTCTCCCAATTGGGAAGGCCCGTACATGGTTCACCGAGTACTAACAGGAGGAGCACTCATACTAGCAGAAATGGATGGAGAAATTTGGCCTAAATCAATCAATTCAGACGCAGTCAAGCGCTACTATGTGTAATTATTATGCTTCTATCAATGTTGTAATTGAACTACGCCTGACCTGATTCCCGTTTAAGAGGGGATACGTAGGCAACCCTATGGGTTCGATCATATTTTAATAAAAAATTTTATTTCCCCCACGAATGGAAACTGGTGTAGGATTTTGAGGAGGGACCTCAAAATTCCGAAGCAAGTTCAGCCAAGCACCACACCAGTAACAACCAGAAGCCTTCACCCATCAAACTGGGGCAAAATGTTGAGGAGGACCCTCAAATCTCCGCAGCAAGAGAGATTACAATGTCTTGAACCGCGTCATGGTCGTCGGTTCATCCAAAGAAAACTATTATTTTCTATATATAATATCATATTTTATAAAACCATGCATATTTATTTCTCAAAAAACAGTTTGTTCTAGCAACGCTACCCCCGTGGTACGAATGAAGTCATCATCATCAAGCAGATAGGCCGATCCGAGCCAGCAGGGATACGAACTAACCCTTACCTCTACAGAACTCACGTTTTTTTTCCTTTGGATGCAGGCACAAATATGGCGAAAGCCCAAGACATCCCATTACCCCCACAAGATGCATGCTTCTCAAGGATACACTTTCGAACTCATTGCACATGCCAACGCTTACTACTATCATCATTGCAAACGGTACTTCATTCACAACAGTCGTATCATCGCACTTTATCATCAGCTAAGAACTCTTACTATCACTTTATTTTCTGCATTGCATGAGGCTACCTTTCTGCCTCTCGAGACTAAGCTCTGTCTCCATCTTGCATGAGGTTAAGCTCTACCTCCATCTGCATTTGCTTCTGCATAAGGCTATCAGTCTGCCTTCCGAGGTTAAGCTCTACCTCCACCTGCATTCGCACCTGCATAAGGCTATCAGTCTGCTTCCGAGGTTAAGCTCTACCTCCATTTGCATTCAAATCTTCATAAGGCTACCTTTCTGCCTTCCGAGACTAAGCATTGTCTTTCTGCATTTTTCTCACATTGCATAAGGCTAACCATTCTACCTTCCGAGGTTAAGCGCTACCTCCCCAACATGTATTTCCTGCATTGCATAAGGCTATCATTCTACCTTCCGAGGTTCCACGCTACCTCTCTCCGCATTTTACTTCATTACGCAAAGCTCCTTTCTACCTTTTCAAAGCAGTCACCTTTCGTTACGTTATTTATTTACGCTTTCTTTCGAGCTAAGATCTGCCCCTCTTTCCTTTCGCAAAACGCAAGACTAATCTCTGTCTTGTCAACATCATACTACTGCATTCTTCATGGGATGAAATATCGCCAACTTGTCCAAAGGCATCATCATTCAGAGGCACCATCTTCATAGCCCGAGAACATCATTTCATAGCCTGCAGATCTCTTATATTCAACTTGCATATCATTATTCAAAGGCATCATCGTTCGGAGGCACCATCCTCATGGCCCGAGAACATCATTTCATAGCCTGAGAATCCCACACCAAGCGATTCATGGCCCAGGACATCATGGTCTAAGGACATCATCTTAATGGTTCAAAGACATCATTCATAGTCCGACGGGAACTTGCATCATATTTATATTATGCAAAATATATTCTTGTTATTTACTTGCAGGTAATCCGACCGGAACAGCCAACCAGGCAGGAGCAGGCCATTCCAGTTCTCCGACATCGTCCCCCGTAAGGACTTCATACTCTTACCCTACCGTGCACCTTGCGTCCGTTCTTATGAAACATCATCGGTATATTTCGCCGATAATTCCGGAACTACATGCGGCCTGATTCCTGTAAAACCAGGGATATGTAGGCAACTCAGAAACTAGGGTGCGGCCAAATTCTATCCCACAGTTTCGTCTTGGTTAAAATTGGCCATCATATCTTTACCCGACAACTCTTTTATCCTTCCCGGGTAAAGAGAGGCAGCTCGTGATACCCAATTTTTCCTTAAAATATTTTCAAACCTATATATAAGCTTTCAAAATCACTCTTTGCAAAATTGAATATTTTTCCTAATTTTTTCATATTTTTATCTGAATCATTTCCCTATTTATTTAATATTTATATCTAAATAATTCATAAATTGTGCTCTAAATAATCTCAAAATATTTTCCAATTTAATACGTCATTTATTTGTCACTTTTATTTATTAAAATTCAATTATTTCGTAAATTGGCTAATTGAGTCTTATTTAATTGCAATTACAATTATTTTGCAATTGTGGCCTAATTAGTCATTTTATACCTTTAAAATCCAAACTCATGTCTTTTATATTTTTAATATTGTCTAATTACTGTAATTATACTTATTTTTAACTTAATTGCATTTTATAGAATTATTAGCTATTGTATTAATTATCCTATTAAATTGGGTATTTCACAACTAGCCTCTTCCTATTTAACATTTAGCCACATTTGGTTAGCCCAATTACCCAACCCATTGACCCAACTAACGACCCAACCCAACCTTTTCTTTACCCGGCCCAATCCCCACTCAATCTGAGCCGTTGATCAAACGAGATCAACGGCCCAAATAATTAGTTACCATAATTAAACTAACCTAACCCCCTCCCCCGTCTCTCATTTTCCCAAGACCCACTCTCTCTCTCTTTTCGACCCCTTTGCTCCCTCATCTATCTAGAATCTTCTAGCTATTTGTCTTCTCCGATGGCTCCACCTTCATCTCCGGCCACCTCCAGTCTCACCCCTTCAACCACCAGCCACCACGAAGCTACGTTTCTTCGGTCACTACGTTTCTGAGACCCTTTAAGGCTTCAACCATGAACGGCCATGGAAGCTCCTGCCTGGGTTGTTTCCGGCCTTTCTCCGGCGAGGTTTGATGCAATGGTGCCATAGCCACCACCATCTCTGAGTTTCACAGCAGGTTTCTCCGATTTTCTTCGGGTTCTTCTTAAAACCCTAATTTTTGCCTAAAAACCTCTTAAATATCGAGTATTTTTTTAATGATTTCTACTTATTCTCTTATGTTTTATGCTATTCTAAACTCGATCTTTGAGATTCAACAACTTTTAAGCGTTTTCACTTCCCTTTTAAATTAGGGTTTCTCAGAACTTTGTAGGCTTGTCTAAAGCTAAGCTTTCTTTGTGTATTGAGTCGATTCCTTGCATATCGTGACTAATTCTATGGATTATACTATCTTTTATCTCATCTATGTTAAAAACCCTAAACTTCTATGTATGATTCTTTGTACTAGCATGACTGTTCGTCTCCTTTTGCTTTAATCTCTGTGATTACCTTACCTTGAATATGTTCTACTGAGTTTCTTAGCCTACCTTATGCTTGTGACTATCCAATTTGTTCAGACTTGCATCTTTCTTCTAGCATTTGTTCAGTCTGCTTGTTTACTATGACTGGACGTTCCTGTCTATTTATAGGGTTGTGACTCTATGTAATCGATCCCTGATTCCATACTTAAGGGGTTTGGTTGACAGACTTTCTTTTAGAACCTTAACTTTTATTCGAATGGATTGATTTGTCTGTGATGATTTATCCTTACTGGCTATTTTTGAACGTAGCCTTAATTGTCTATTCTATGCATACTAAGCTTGACTCTTTCCTTAATAGTCTGGTACTTATTTTATTACCTTATGTGTCATATGTTCTTACAGTTTGAATTTGAATCCCTTAACTTAAGGGGATTACTTGTCTTAATAGCCTACTGATTGATATGAGTTCCTTAATTACCATGCTACTTTGGTCCTTTCCTTATTTAATTTTGTACAACCTTCTATTTACCTTATATGCTCTGGGTTCTTTATCATTTTTGGAGTTTGAATCCCATAATTCAAGGGAACCGAGTACCTTCTCATAATGATTTGATTCTGTCTGCTATTAGGACCATATTTTGTGGTTCTTACCTTATGTGATCACCTGTTTTCAACTATAAATTAGTCTTGCTCTTTCACTAAAAAAAGAGAACATTACTCAATTCTCTCTATACTACTCTTTAGTGCTCTGCTTCTCTTTGATCTCTCATGTCTCTATTGCTACTCACTGCTGCTTGCTATTAGCCGGCTGCTAAGCCAAGGCTAATACTGTACTATTCACTACCCTCTTCTGCTGCTCTTTACTTGCATCATTGGTATGTTCTAGTTTGGTATTACATCATCCCAAATAACATGTTTCATTGGCTGTTGAGATTTTTATTGTTCTTTTTATGCTTTTACTTGTGGTTTTACTGTCTACCATGTAATTAGTATGTCTATTCCCCTATAGGATCTCTCTTCTTCTTCTAGCTTAATTTAATTCCTATTCTATTCTCTATATGACTCTTGACTATGTGATTACTCTTTTCTATGTCTATCTGCCAGCCCAATACCTCTCATGTGCTGCTATCTGATGCTTGTCAATACCATACATATGCCCCCTATCTACAATGATTCTGATCTGGATGATTATCTACTGCTATTTGTCCCTAATTTCCCTTTTCCTGTTGTGACTCCTTTGCTTGGAACTCCACTGAGTTATGACTAGTTGCTGTTACTTCCTAATTCAAAACAATTTCTTCTGTTAGTCTATAAGTGATTTCAAAATTCCCCTCTCTTAACCTCTTT